>PVKM010037854.1:0-14309 GCA_004027735.1 Carollia perspicillata | reverse complement strand
ATTTTGATTTTCTGTTTGTGTGTAGTTTAGGAAGGTGATCTAGTTTCATTTTTCTACATGTATCTGTAGAATTTTCCCAACACCATTTATTGAATAAATTATATTTAGCCCATTGCATGTGCTTGCTTTCTGTGTTAAATATTAATTGACTATAATGGTGAAGGTTTATTTCTGGGTTGTAAAAAAAGGAAAAAACAAACTGAACTTCATCAAGTTAAAAAGTTTGTGTACAGTAAAGGAAATCATCAGCAAGATAAAAAGAATAGGAGAACATATTTGTCAAAACATCTGCTAAGGGGTTAATATTCAATGTTTATAAAATACTTACAAAACTCAATACCAAAAAACAAAACAAAACAAAAAAAAACAAACAATCCAATTAAAAAATGGGCAAAGGACCTGAATAGTGACTTCTCCAAAGAAGACATACAGAAGGCCAATACACATATCAAAAGATGGTCAAGATCACTGATTATCAGAGAAATGCAAATTAAAATCATAATGAGATATCCTCTCACATCTGTCAGAATGGCTATAATCAATAAATTGGCAATCAAAAATTGCTGGTGAGGATGTGGGGAAAGAGGACCGTTTTGCACTGTTGGTGGCAACACAGACTGGTGTAGACACTGTGGAAAGCAGTGTGGAGATACCTCAAAAAAATTAAAAATGGATTGCCTTTTGATCCAGCACTCCCAATGCTGGGAATATATCCAAAGGAACCCAAAACACTAATTCAAGAGAACATAAGCCTGCTATGTTCACTGCAGCATTATTTACTATAGCCAAGATATGAAAGCAGCACAAGTATCCATCAATAGATGAGTGGATAAAACAATTATTGAATGTTTACACAATGGAATTCCTTTTTACTCAGCTGTAAAAATGAAAAAAAAAAAAACACCACCCTTTGTGACAGTATACATAGATACAGAGAATGTTATGGTAAGTGAAATAAGCCATTCAGAGAAAGACAAATGAAATAAGATTTCATTCATATGTGATGTGTAATGAACAAACTGAACTAACAAGCAAAGCAGAGATAGACTTATAGTGGAGAACAAATGACAACTATTTGAGAGGGAGGTTAGGTAGTAGAGGGAATGAGCCACAAAAAAAAAAAAAAAGGACTCATGGACATGTTCAACAGTGTGGTGATTGCTGGGGGGAGGGGGTTCAAGGGGACTAAATGGTAATAGAACAAATATAATGATTATTATATCAGTGGGCATGGCTGTGGTGTAGGGGAATGGTGGGGAGAAAATTGAGACAACTTTAGTTGAACAGCAATAAAAAAAGGAAAAAATAAAAATAAAAATATACAAAGAGAATATTAAGGCAACAAAGGAAAAATGCCTAGTAACATACAAGGAAACCCTGATAAGGCTATCCGCTAATTACTCAACAGAAACACTACAAGCCAGAAGGGAATGGCAAGAAATATTACAAGTAATGAAAAGCAAAGGCCTGCAACAAAGATTATTCTAAACAGCAATACTGTCATTTTAAAATGGAAGTTGAAATACAGAACTTCCCAGACAAAATAAAATAGTAAAAGAACACATCACCGCAAACTCAGCTTTGCGAGTGATGCTAAAAGGATGGCTTTAAGAAGAAAAAAGAGAGAAAGAGAGGAACACAGGTACTGGGTGGGGGGAGGTAATAAAAAAGGACCTATCAATAATCAACTTAAATGTAAATGGATTAAATGTTCCACACAAAAGATCAGTGTAGCTGAAAGGATAAGAAAACATGACCTAGAGATTCAGCGCAGAAAACAAGATCAACATAGACTGAAGGGATGGGAAAATTTTTTTTCCGCATAAAATCAAGCAGATTAAAAAACAAGCTGAGGAAACAATAGTTAATATCAGACAAAATGGATTTCAAAACAAAGGACATAAAAAGAGGCAAAGGATGACGCTATATAATACTTAAGGGAACAATTCATCTAGAAGTTACAACCATTGTAATCATATAAGCCCCCAGCATAGGAGGACTCAAATACATAAAAAATCTTAGAGGACTTCAAGAAAGGTATTGACATTAACACACTTATAGTAGAGGGTTTTAACATCCCATATATCATGTCAAACATGGATATACCTTCCAAGCAAAGAATCAACAAGGATATCGTGGCATTAAACAACACTCTAAGTCAAATGGACTTAATTGATATATATAAAGAAACTTTCACCCCCCAAAAAAGCAAAATATGCATTCTTTTCTAGTGCACACAGAGCATTTTCGAAGATAGGCCACATGGTAGATCACAAAACAATTTCAAGAAAATTGAAATTGTATCAGGCATCTTCTTGGATCACAGTGGCTTGAAACTAGAAACTGACCTCAAGGAAAAAAAACTCAATAACATTCAAATTAATGGAGACTGAATAACATGCTTTATATAATGAATAGGTCAACAATGAGATCAAGGAAGAAATAAAAAAGTTACTTGAAAAACATAAAAATGAACACACAATAGTCCAAAACCTATGGGACACAGTGAAGGCAGTCCTGAGAGGGAACTTTATAGCAGTACAAGCCTACCTAAAAAATATACAAAAATCTCAAATAAACAACCTAACCCAACATCCACAAGAACTAGAGAAACAATAACAAATAAAGCCATGAGTGAGCAGAAGGATGGAAATAATCAAGATCAGAGAAGAATTAAGTGACCTAGAGACTAAAAGAAAAATTCAAAGGATCAATTAATCCAGGAGCTGGTTCTTTGAAAAGATAAACAAAATCAACAAGCCTTTAACCAGACTCATCAAGAAAAAAAAAAAAAAAAGAGGATCCAAATAAATAAAATCAGAAGTGAAAGAGGAGAGTACAACCAACACCACAGAAAAACAAAGGATTGTAAGAAATTACTACAAACAACTATATGCCAAGAAATTTGACAACCTTGGCAAAAGTGACAAATTTCTAGAGACATATAATCTTCCAGAACTAAATCAAGAAACAGCAGAAAGCCTGCATAAACTCATAACCACTAGTGAAATTGAAGCAGTAATCCAAAAACTCCTGGCACACAAAAGCCCTAGACTAGATAGCTTCACAGGAGAATTTAACCAAACACATAGGAAAGAGCTAACCCCTATCCATTTCTAACTATTCCATAAAATTCAGAAACAGGAAAGACTCCCAAACTTTTTTTCTCATGAGAGTAGTATCATCTGCATTATAGAACTTGGTAAAGACACAACAAAGAAACAAAACCACAGGCCAATATCACTGATGAACATGGATGCTAAAGTCTTCAACAAAATAATGGTAAACTGGATCCAGCAATATATTAAGAATACCATATACCATTATCAAGTGAGATTCATCCCAGGGATATAAGGATGATATAATATCCATAAATCAATAAATGTGATATACCACATAAACAAAATAAAACACAGAAATCACATGATAACATCAAGAGACTCTGAAAAAACATTTGATAAAATACAGCACCCATTTATGATAAAAATGCACAGCAAAGTGGGAATCAAGGGAGAAAATCTCAAAATAATAAAGGTCATATAAGAGAAATCTTCAGTTAACATCATACTCAATGGGTAAAAGCAAAAAGCTTTTGCCCTAAGGTGAGAAACAAGACAAGGATATCCACTTTCACCACTTTCATTGAACATATCATTGGAAATTCTAGCCACAGTAATCAGACAAGAAAAAGAAATAAAATGCTTCTAAATTGGAAAAGAGGAAGTAAAACTGCCATTGTTTGCAGATGGCATGATAGTGTTCATAGAAAACTCTATAGGATCCACCAAAAAACTACTCAACCTAATGAATGAGTATGGCAGAATAGAGGAATAAAAGTCAATATTAAGAAATCAAAGGCATTTTTGTACACCAACAATGAAGAAACAGAAACTAGGGAAAATATCCTGTTTACTATAGCAACAAGAAAAATAAAGTACCTAGGAATAAACATAATGAAGTAGATAAAACACCTAGACTTAGAAAACTACTGAAAACTGAAGAAAGAAATGAAGGTAGAGACAAATAAATGGAAACATATTCCAAGTTAATGGACTAGAAGAATCAACACCATTAAAATGTCCATACTACCCAAAGAAATTTATAGATTCAATTCAATCCCTATTAAAATACCTATGACATATTTCACTGATATAGGAAAAAAAGTTTTTGCATTTCATGCAAAAAATGAAGCTGAAAAACAAACATACTATACACCAGAGTAAACTCAAAATAGATCAAAGACTTAAACCTAAGCTACAACAGCATAAAAATCCTAGAAAATATAGGCAGTAAAATTTCAGATATCCCATGCAGCAATATTTTTGTAGATCTCCTCTAAGACAAGGGAAACAAAGGAAAGAATAAACAAATGGGACTATATCAAATTAAAAAGCTTCTGCACGGCTAAAGAAACATTATTAAAATGAAAAGGGACTCAATTGTATGGGAAAACATGATACCTTGGACAACAGTTTGATCTCCAAAATATAAAAAGAACTCACATAACTCAATACCATGAAGACAGCCACTTCCCAAGGAGGACATACAGAGGGCCCATAGGTATATGAAAGGATGCTCAACATCAGTAAGCATCAGAGAAATGCAAATAAAAATCACAATGAGATACTATTACATACTATTCAGAATGGCCATCATTAACAAATCAACAAACAAATGCTGATGAGGATGCAGAGAAAAGGGTACAGCAGTGCACTGTTGGTGGGAATGCAGACTGGTGCAGCTACTGTAGAAAACAGTATGGAATTTACTCAAGAAACTAAAAATGGAACTGGCCTTTGATCCATCAAGTCTGCTGCTGCAATTATACCCTAAGAATCCTGAAACACCAATTCAAAATAACCTCTGCACCCCTATGTTCATAGTCCATTGTTTACAGTAGCCAAGTACTGGAAACAGCCTAAGTGCCCATCAGGAAATGAATGGATCAAAAAAACTGTGGTACATGCACATGATGGAATACTAAGCAGCAGAAAGAAAGAAGGAATACCTACATTTCACTGCAGCATGGACGGTCCTGTAGTATATGATGCTAAGTGAAATAAGCCAGGTAGCAAAAGACAACTACCATATGATCTCACCTATAACAGGAACCTAATGAACAAAACAAACAAAGGAGCATAATTGAACCAGAGGCATGGAGACAATGAACAGAGTGATAGTACCAAAGGGGAGAGTTTAGGAGGAAAAGGGAAGAATGAAGGGTCTAGTAAGAACAAATATAAATGTCCTACAAACCTGGGAAACAGGGTGGGAATGATTGTGAGAGCAGAGTGTGGGTGGGGTAGGGGAGAGCAATGGGGGAAAATTGGGTCAACTGTAATAAAACAATAATAAAAAATAAAAATAAAGATAAGAATATAGTATGTAATAAATATGACATATAGAAAAGGAGTGATAATAATACTATAAAAATTCTATGCCCAGAAGTTTGATTACCTAGGTGAAATGGACTAATTCCTAAGAAGACAGTTTTTTTAAAATCACAGAGAAAATAAACAATCTAAAAAGGACTAAATCAATTAAAGAAATTGAACCAATACTTGAAAACTTTCTAAAATAGTAAGACCAGGCCTATATAGGTTCAATAATAAATGCTATCAAACATTTAAAGAAGAAATTTGACTAATACTGTACCATTTATTTCCAAGGATAGAAGCACAGAGAATATTTCTTAACTCATTCTATGAAGCTATCATTACCCTAATACCAGAACCAGACAAAGACATTACAAGGAAATGGAACTGCAGACCAATATCTCTTATGTACATAGATGAAACAATCTTCAACAAAATACCAGAAAATAGAATTCAACAATTAGTAAAAAGAATTATACACTATGACCAAATGGGAACTAACATTGGTATGCAATTCTGGTTCAACATTTGCAAATCATGTAATATAATCTATCATATAAACAGGCTAAAAAGGGAAAAGCAATCTCACAAACCAAGTCAATAGATACAGAAAAAAGATTTGACAAAATCCACATTCCATTTCTGTTAAACTTTCAGAATCATTGAATAGAGGGGAAGTTCCTTAACTTAATTTTGTTTAATCTACAAAAAATGTGCAACTAATATTATACTTGATGAAAAATTCAAAACTTTTGAATTAAGTTCAGGTACAAGACAAAGATGTCCCTTCTCACCATAGAAGAAGAGAATGATTAGTATACATTATTTACTTCCTGTAAGGTTGCACTTCTTAGTGTGACCTGATATATTGGATTTGGCAAAAGTTTAAAATATATTTTATAAATATTAAACATTGGATGCACTGAATTTAAAAAAAAATCTGCATTAATGACCCTTTTATTACCAGATTGTTAAAGAGCAACAAGATTTTGAACTACCACTATATATATGTATATATATCATATGTGCACTGTATATATAGTATATATATATATTTCAAGGTAAAGTATTGTGAAAAAAAGAAATAAACTGTGTACTCCAAAACTACAGTAGCTTCTTGCTGCTCAGTTTGTTGATTCATGATAGAAAAATGCATAAAATTATAATTTATTATTATTTTTTAAAGTTTCAATTGAACATACCTTTCATAACTGCCTATTTCAATAATAATTTTCCTTTCCTTGAATTTCAAATTAATCTCATTCATGTGTGTTGTGATATCTGTGAGAAAACATAAATTGCACTACCATGTTTTATCTTTGATTATTAAATATTTGGAAGCCATTTTCTTCAGTTTATAGAATATCTGCAATTGGAATTAAAAGAATAGAAAATGTCTAAAAAAAGAACTCATGTTGAACCAGGGTGAATTGTCAAGAACATGAATTATTACATTTACTGTCTTCTATTTCTTCTGCAAGTTCCATAAACTGTTACTGATTCATAGCATCTGTCATATACACTGAACAATTTTCACAACTGTATCCCTGATAATTTTAAGTCTGCTTTAGAAACCAAGCGCACATATTTTCAATATGTATAATACATTGAAATGAAGCAGGAAATATTAGTCTCTTAATGTTTCATAATTTTATATTCTGACCTAATATAGCTGGAGCTCCATCTGTTAAAACTAATTATCTCATATCTTGCCAAAATTCTTCAACAAAAATAAAAGTCTAAAAGATAATTCCACCACGATTTTTTTTAAATTTTTGACTGCAAAATGACAACTTTTTGAGTTGTAAGTCCTTTGATACAAATTTTCTTTGCGTGTATTAACTGCACAGTGTCCATTACAGTACCTAGCTCTTCTAAGACTGAAGAAAGTATTTATACATTTTCAATTTTGAATCCTTTTGTATTTAGGTTTTCTAAGGACTTTCTATACATATTTACATATATATGTATATATATATGCATATATATGTTGGCAAATTTAAAGATCAATCATTTATTTATAAAATATATTTTGTATTTCTCCTACTTTTTAAATAAAACTTTCATAACTAAAATAATTTATTTTACCATCTAAAAATTGTCTGTTTTTTGGTAAGAATTTTTGACATTTTATACCTGACTGGAAGAAGACTGTCATGACACTGAACCCGTGGGCACCTTGATATTGGACTTTCCAGCTTTTAGAACAGTGAGAAATAAATGTTTGTTTTTTAAGTCACACAGTTTATGGTATTCTGTTATAGCGGCCCAAACAATCCAAGACACTTCTTATCTCTATCATTTCTAGGAACACCACAATCAAAGTAGCCAAAATCATAGGTCTGCATGAGTCCATCAATGCCAATTGCTGCTTTGACTCTGATGTCTATATAGTAACTTTGCCTTTGGCAGTTGAGTGCAGACACTTGGCCCCTGTCAACTTGTGATCTAATTACTCTCATTGCTTTTAGGTTTCACAATTCAATGACTAGTTCCCGCTGTATGGGCTGGCCTACAGAAAAGAGTGTTTATAGAGCCTTTCAAGGATGTTGGGGTTTCACTCACAGTAATTGTTAGAGGTATGTCTTCTGGACCCTCTCAAATGGCAGATCCACACTAACATCCATTCTGCTAAACCTTCGAATCATTCATTTTAAAGTAAGGTAGTGCCAGTATTCTCAGTTCCCACTGTGGGCCACTTTTGGTATATGGTTCCACCAATAAACAAAGTGTTAGATTGCTTTGTATGTCTCCAGGCTGTGACATTAAAAGCAGAATCTCTTCTAGGTGAGCCCATATCAGTAAATTAAAACTATTCCAACTTAATGTTCCTTCTACTATTCTGCATTTATCACATATTTCCACACATATTCCCTAGATTTCTGTCTGTATAAATGAAAAAATTTAAGTAGTTCTTTTGGAGGTTAACACATCTGCTCATGGGTCACAATTTGTAACTTTGTATTTAGGGGCCTGCTGTGACTTGAGCCTAATTATAGTTCCAGAAACAAAACGAAGCGGTGAGGTTGGTCCTGAAAAGAATCAGCATTGTATTACATCTCAGCTGCCTCTGGTGAGGCCATCACAGTGTTCTTAGGCAATTAGAGTTACTCCCTTTAGATGGGGATGTAAAAGATGCTACCCCTGGGGTGAGGAAGCCTCTTCCAGTGGCAAAGATAACTCATCAGAATATAGGGATTCAAGGTCCTTAACATCACCAGAATTTCCCCATTTATCCTCATTCCAACTTAAAGGGGTCCCATTCTTTCTTAACAGATGTCCTCATTTTAACCCTGAGAGGCTTAGAGTTCAACCTGCATTGTAATTCAGTCAGTCATACAATGAGATTCCACATTTGATTTTCAAATTTTAAGTCCTAGGACTACAGGAAATAAGAGTCTCTTTTAGGCTACACATAGAAGTCCTGAGGTCATTTATGTCATTTTTCAGCTGGGAATTTGAATTCCTGAGCTTATCCTTTCCTTGCACAACTTTGTTCAATGGAATTAGAAACAACCAGCCGACTCATTGTATTTGTTAGTTTTCCAAAAATGTTCAGAAGTGTTATACACAGTCACTCAGCACCTTGCTTCTTATTAAGTGGTTGATTAGGAATATACAATACAGATATTTTTTGTATCTCTACTGCCAGATCACATCCTGAACTATCAGTGCTGTTGTCATTGTCCGAAATAGACTCCTTAGCATCTTTAATCAGAGATCCAATTCCAGAAACCCCAGAACCAATTTAAAAGGTCATCCTTAAATACTCTGTTCCTCTAGAAATACTCGCAGTACCAAAATCTCTATTAGTCTGTCTATCTATCTATCTATCTATCTATCATCTATCTATCTATCTATCTATCTATCATCTATCTATCTATCTAAGAAAAGCACTTGTGATTTTGGCACTTGTGATTATGGAGACTAAGAATTCCCAAGAGATCTGTCATCTGATGGACCTGAAAATAAGGACATCCAGCTTTTTCTTCCAGATTTCTTTTCCTCCACCTTTTATTATTACTGTTAAAGTATTAGCAGGTAATTTTCCCCTGTGCATTAATATCTTTTCCCCCTGTGAATGACTGTAAGTTCTGCTATTTTATTTTATTAGAGCATGCATAGATATGGACTTTTAAATTATTTTATTTTATTTTATTTTTAATTGTATGTTTTCTATTACCATGTATTCCCTTCACGCCCTCTCCCTACTGCAACTACCACACTGCTGTCCATGTCCATGAGTCCTTTTTGCTTTTTGTTCTATCCCTCCACCCCCGAATGCCACCCACCATAGCTGTCATTCTGCTCTCTATCTATAAAGTCAGTTTCTGTTTTGCTTGTTACTTCTCTTTGTTCATTAGATTCCACAAATGAGTGAAAGCATATGGTATTTGTCTTTTTCTGAATGGCTTATTTCACTTAGCATAATGTTATCCACGTCCATCAATGCTGCCATAAAGGGTAAAATTTTCTTCTTTTTTATGGCTGAGTAGTATTTCATTGTGAAAATGTCCCATAGTTGTTTTATACACTTATCTTTTGATAGACACTTGGGCTTCTTCCATACCTTGGCAATTGTAAATAATGCTGCAATGAACATAGGGGTGCTTATGCTCTTACTAATTAGTGTTTTGTGTTCCTTCAGATATATGCCCAAGAGTAGGATCCTGGGTCAAAAGGCTATTCCATTTTTAATCTTGTGAGGTATCTCCATATTGTTTTCCACAGTGGCTGCACAAATCTGCATTCCCACCAACAGTGCAAAAGGTTCCCCTTTCTCCACATCCTTGCCAGCACTTGTTGTTTGTTGATTTATTAATGATAGCCATTCTGATTGGTGTGAGATAATATTTCATTATGGTTTTAATTTGCATTTCTCTAATGATTAGTTACATTCAGCATCTTTTCATATGTCTCTGGGCCCTGTACATCCTCTTTGGAGAAGTGTCGATTAGGTCCTTTGCCCATTCTTTAATTGGATTTTCTTTTTTTAATTTTAATTGTTGTTCAAGTACAGTTTTCTACCTTTTACTCCCATCCCAGTCTACCCACCCAGTGCTCCCGACCTCCCTCCCATTCCCACCCCCCTTAGTTTTTGTCCACGTGTCCTTTATACTTTTTCCTGTTATCCCTTCCCTTTTTCCCCTGAAATTCCCTCCCTTCTCACCTCCAGTTACTGTCAGCCTGTTTTCTATTTCAATGTCTTTGGTTACATTTTACTTATTTGTTTGGTTTGTTGTTTAGGTTCCTTTTAAAGGTGAGATCATATGATATTTGTCTTTTACCTCCTGGCTTATTTCACTCAGCATAATGCTTTCCAGTTCCATCCATGCTGTTGCAAAGGGTAGGAGCTCCTTCTTTCTGGATGGATGGATTGTTTGTTTTTTTGACTTAAATGTTAGACCCCAAACTACAAAACTTCTGGAAAAAAATAGGCAGTAAAATTTCAGACATTGCCTGTCTCAATATTTTAAATGATAGCTCTCCTTTGACAAGGGAAATAATTGAAAAAAATAAACAAATGGGACTACATAAAAATAATGTATTTTTGTACAGCAAAGGAAACCATCTGCAAATAAAAGGACAACCCATGGAATGGGAGAACATATTTGACAATACATCTGATAAGGGGTTAACATCCAAAATGTATAAAGAATTTATAAAATTCAACACTAGATATAGGCTATTTTTAAATGACACTTGCCTTGTGTTTATTGATATGTTGGTTGATGCCTTTCATGCATTTTGAAAATTCCTCTGCAATTATCTTCTCAAATATTTTATATGACCCATAGTCTCCCTTTATTTTCCTGAGAGTTTAATTATGTTAAACCACCTTATAGTCTCCAAAGAATTGTCAATGCTTTGTTCTTTGTTAAATTAATTTTTGTGCTTCAATTTTATATTTTCCATTGACTTGTATTTAGTCTTCTATTGAACCCATCATTTTTACTCTTGTGTTATATCAAGCAATTTGTTTAAAATATTCATGTTAATTTATATGCCTCCCAAAATGTTTCCTCTTTTATTCCACAATGCTTATGCATTCCACTAGATTACTAATATTTTATTATAGGTAATTAAAAATCTCTGACTGATAATTACAGCATCTGGAATCTCTTTGTGTGTATGTGTAGTATTCACTTTCTTAAAAATGTTTCATATTTTCTTGATTTTTCTATGGGTTTTTATTTTGTACTTTACATTTCTATAAAAGCCCAACAGAGACTGAATTGAGTTATATTTAGCTTCAGAAAGGGGTACATTACTGGTCCTGTCACTTCCTTATAGGAAAGCCTGAAGTCTCTGGAGAGTTTTTCTCACTTTTTCTTGTCTGCATCTGGTTTTATTATATAAATGCCAGATTTTTGTGGAGGCTGTTGGACAGTAGTTGTAAGGGTAGTATTGTTTAGTTCTCTGTCTGGGGATCTTCTGACCCTAATCTGTCATGTCAGTCAACACATGGCAAATAAAACTTTTTGAAAATTTGGCTGACTTTCCTTACCCTAAGCTATTACAAGTACCTAATTTTATCTCTATTCCAGTGATGGATGAGAGCACTCATGAATCTTTTCTCTCCTTATTTTCTGGTTTTTAGTTTATTTAGTTTATTTGAATGTCTTTTGTCCTGTATAATGGGTAGAAAATAACAACAACTATAATGATGTCATTGATCTGACCTGTTTCTGCTACTAAGTCAAGAGAGATGTTCTTTTACAACTTACTCCTTCCTCCCCTTCTAACCAGAGGCACACATATATAGATTTCAATTTAAACTCTTGTTTCTAAATGTTTATTTCTAAAAGTTCTATTTTATTGTTTAAAATATACATAGTCAAAACAGTTGTGGGGATATGAAGTACAGCATACGTAACATACTCATAATATGGTGGTATGTTTGGTGCCAGTTGGACACTGAAAATATGGGGGGAACATTTTGTAAATTAGGATTGTCTAACCACTGTGCTGTACACCTGAAACCAATACAAAATAAAATTGAATGTCAACTGTAATTGAAAAAAATTAAATAAAGTGAAAAATATCTATTGTTATTTCCAGGCTATTTTTGTTGGTGGTGGTGTTCATTCATTTTGCTATTTGGTTGACTGTAACATATTGAACTCTTAAAAGTCTTATTGTAAATTGTTTCTGCAGAGATAATTTAGATTTGCTCTCCACAAAGGACTAGAGGGCAGTATTCACCCTTTAAATCTTTAGGTTGTATTTCAGAATTTTCTGGTTTCTTGGCCTACTTACAACTGGCACAAAGCTTAGTTTTGTTTTTTTAATTTTATTTATTTTATTTTTAGAGAGAGGGGCATGGAGGGAAAAAGAGAGGGAGAGACACATCAGTGTGTTGTTGCTTTCCCACCGGGGACCTGGCCTGCAACCCAGGCATATGCCCTGACTAGGAATTGAACCAGCAGCCCTTTGGTTCACAGGCTGGCACTTAATCCACTGAGCCACACCTGCCAGGAAAAGCTTAGTTTTTTTCATCTTTGCTTAGACATTGATACTTATACCTGGGAAAATCACATTTTCTCAATTTCTCAATTAACATGTCCAAGTTAAACTAATTATTCTTTTGCTTAATGTGCTTTTTTTCCCTTAGAAAAGTTCTCTAACCATGTGAACATTCATAAATCTACTTCGAATAAATTTTGTAACAATTTGCTTAGAAACATTGTGTTTTATAGTATCTTCAGCTCTTCAGTAACTCAACTCTTCCTTAACTCAACTATTCTTTGATTGAATAGTATTTATCTCTTGACATAAAAATTTACATTCAAAGCATATTTAGCTATTCTATGCTATGCATAGAATATTAGCATATTCTATGCTAATAGAATTGAAGAGTTCAGTCAACATAAATATTAAGCAAAGCAGTATATCAGTCTAAGGGGAAAGATTATGAATGACTAGATCTATTATACTCCTTTGCACATAATTGTCACTAAATAAATTTAGATAGATTTCAATAGAGCTTCACTATCAGGAATATTTTGTTCAATGAGGTGGCAGGAAAGTGAAAAGAAAATATTGAATGAGCGATTTGGGTGGAACTTTGTAGAAAAATGGTGATTTATAGTAAAGATTCCTGGAACAATTAATGTATCATCAAATCTTTGAAGTTAGTGCTTTCCAAGGAACCAGAGTAGCAATTTCAGAAACTTAATAACAGTTAAAATAATGAGGCCAGAAACAAACAAAAAAAAGTGCCAGTAAGGCCAGGACAGCATTGTGCCAAAGAAGAGAAAGAAAATATAATTACTTACAGCTGCCACATTTATATAGCCGTGAATATCACTGTCAAGTATTTGAGTTGTTCTTCCATCTGTAAGTTCAACTGTTCTCTTAAGGCAGTTCATTATTTTAAACAAAGTATTTTAATGTCATGATGCCACTGGCTCCATTTTAGCCTTTTCCCAAATCATATCAAAGTGTGCAAAATTAAGGAAACTTGAAAATTATGAATGACCAAGTTCATCCCCAATTTGGAATAACTAAATTTAATGAATGGAAATGTAAATGGTTGATTTGCAATGTCATTCTTAAATTCTTGAACTGTTTTTTATTATATTCTACACGGCAAAATATTTAGCATTTTGAACAAAATCTAGCTTTTTTGATCTACATCAGTCTGCAAAACCTCAAAAGGGAAGGTTTGCATTACCTGCACTAAAATAGCAAATACAACAAATAAAACAGAATGGCACATCTTTAGCTTTTAGAGTGAGGCTGGCTTTACTTCAGGAGGTTTGAAAGCATTCTTAAAACAGTATTTATCCCCACTAATAATACACATCCCATCTTGCCCATTAAGACTTTCTCAGAGAATAATCTGAGATGAAAGCAGGTGAGCTTTGTCTTTATTATTTTGTTTTTTATCTGCACCGCACTTCTGAAATGCTTTGGAAATTTCAACTTATT
>PVKM010037853.1:0-14290 GCA_004027735.1 Carollia perspicillata | reverse complement strand
AGGCCCTGGCTGCTTTTGCCACTGAATTAACCAACAGCCAGCACAGCTGCCACAGACCCCCTGCACGTTTCACCAGTGTTTGTCCCACAGATGATCACATTGGCAGGTGCTGAGTCCCTCCCTGCTCCCTACCCATTCCCAAACCCCCCACCACCAGACCCCAGGATCCACACCAGCAGCCAGCCTGGATGCCCGTGGTTGACCCCACTACTGTACGCATGCTTGGGGCCAGCCCCACCAGCCATGCACTGGCACACCACCACCAGCCTGAGCCTCAGCACTGGCCTCTGCTGCTGTACACGTGCCTGTGGCACATTCCTGCATCCTCCGGAACGCACCCAAGCTCTGTGGCCCTCACAGCTGGCTATGGGCCTGAGTTTGGCGCTATCTCCAGTCACTGGCCTCTGCCACTGAGTACATGCACAGCGAACCCCTCAGCTGTGCACCTGCACATCCCTGACCAGATCCTCATGGGCAGCCCTCACTGCCATGCACATACCCATGGGAGACCCCGGAGCCCCAGGAGTACCTACTAATAGCCAGGGCCTCCACAGCTACATGTGAGCCCAGATCTGGTCCTGTCCCCTCTTGGTGGCCTGCACCACAGGGCTCACTCACAGCTAGTCCCTACAGCTATGTACCTGCATGCCCCCAGCCTGGCTCCTAACACCAGCCTCCACTGCACCCACAGAGGGACCCTGTAGCCACAGTAATGCATGGTGACAGCCAGGTCCCTTGCAGCTGGTCCTGACTCCCACCAGTAAATGTAGCTCTGAAACTGGCCCCTGCCACCATGCAGGCACCTGCAGCTGGCCCCCACAGCTCAGCACGTGTGCACCACCAGCTCTGGCCACCACCGCCTGCCCAAGTCCCTAGTCACTGGGCCTGGAGGTGACACTGAGGGCCCCCACAGTGCTCACTGAGGATCACATAGTTGTAAATGCTGTGACCCCAGCAGCCTGAGCAGATGAAATATCACAGCCCTTCCTGGACCCAGAACCCCCTCACGCATTCCTGCATTTGGTGCTCTGCTGCACTAGACCCAAGTTTACATCGTGCTCCAGCTCACGTTCACTGGCAGGTGAAGATCTTTCCATACCAGTCAACCTATACAGTTTGTAACAGGTGACTGCCTCTAACTGCACAGACATCTGTGCAAGGCCACGAGGATTATGAAGAATCAGGGAAACATGACCCCACCTAAGGAATGCAGTAAACTTCTAGTAACTGACCTCAAAGAAATGGAGATAGGAATTGCACAAGAAAGGATCTGAAATAATTGTCCTAAAGATACAGAGATACAAGAAAACACAGATAAACCATTTAAAGAAATCAGGGAAAATATACAAGAACAAATGAGAACTTCAACAAAGAAACAAAACAAAAAGAGAACCAAACAGAAATTTTGAAGGTGAGGAAACAATGACTGAACTGAAGAATTCAATAGAGAGTTTTAACAGCAGACTGGTCTGAGCAGAAGACAGAGTATTTGAAATGCTCTAGTCAAAGGAGCAAAAAGATAAGAGAATGAACAGGAATGGACAAAAGCTGCAGGACTTGTAGGGCACCATTAAGTGAAACAATCTACCCATCATGGGAGACCCAGAAGGAAAAGAGAGAGACTCAGCGGTGTCTTAACCAATGAAAAGGACTCTGATCCTGGCCCACACCTGGAGAGTTGTGAAGTCAGCAGGGGAGAAGACTGGACAAAGAAGCAGATGCCCCTAGATGATAAGAGTTTCTAAGAGATGTTAGTAATGAAAAAGCACCCACAGGTTTTATGCCAGCAAATAATTATATCTTTATTGATTAGCTGTTAAAGCTTTATTGCATTTAAACTGCACTTCCAAAAGATTATTTGGAATATTTCAATAAAAGCCAACAATCCATCTTCTAGGTATATATCCAAAGGAAAAATGAAATCACATCTCGAAGAGGTATCTACTCTTCTATGTTTGTTGCAGCATTATTCACAATAGAAAAGACATGGAAACAACTAAGTGTCCATCAATAGATGAATGGATTAAAAACGTGTGTGTGTGTGAGGAGGTAGATGTCTTTCAGCCATAAAAATAAAAGGAAACCCTGACATGCGCAACAACAGGGGTGCTAAGTGCAGGCCATGATGCTAGTTGAAATAAGTCAGACAGAAAGACAAGTACTGCATGATGTCACCTTTATGTGGAATGTGGAAACATCAAACCCGTAGAGACAGGGAATAGGAGGGTGGCTGCCCATGGGTGCGAGGTGAGGGAAATGGAGAGATGCTGGTCAGAGGGTGCAGACTATCAGAAGATGATCGAGCTCAGGGATCTAAGGTACACCGTGGTGACCAGAGTGAGCAATGTTGTATGTTTGAGAGTTGCTGTGAGAGTAGAGCTTTGATGTACTCACCATAGCAACAACAACATTTATGTGAGGTGAAGACTGTGTTGACTGACCTTGTTGTGACAAACATTTCACACTATATATGTGTATCAAATTACCACATTGCACGCATTAAACTTACACAGTGTTATGTCAGTTATATGTCAGTAAAGCTGGGGACCATAAAGGATGATTCTATGTGAACCTTCTTGAAGGAGTTTAGCTAGGACCAGATGAACCACAGAGCCTTGTGGTTCTGTTTCTATTTAGCTCATTTCAAGAAAGCTTTTCCTACTTTCCCAGTACCACGATGCTGGCTGTTATCAACTGACTTGTGTTCTTATTATCCTGCAGAATTGACAAGAGTTAAGTAAGTAGGGAATCTGTAATAGTGATAGCAAAACGTACTGAGGTTTAAACATACCAAGGCACAATTTCAATCCTGATTTTAAAATTCTTTTTGAAATGTGTTTATTTTTTCAACAATATCTTACTGGCTTTATTTGTTTCTTGACAGATTAAAATGTTTTGCTAAGAATGGCTACTTACAGTCGCCTGCTGTCTCTTTCCATTTAACGCTTGCTCTGTGTACAGCCGGTGTGTATTTGCATACTTGTTGAAGGAAGATGCAAGGTACTTTGCAACGGGTGGTCTCTTTCATTTGCATTTTCTCTTGCATCAGTTCAAAGCCAATCAGAGGTTCTATGTGAACCCTAAATTTAGAACCTTTTTAAGACTTTGTGGCATCCTGTGAGCTCTCCATCCCTTTTCACTGACTCTTCTCCATCCAGTAATAAAGGCAGCTGTGCTCCTATTTAGTGCTTCAGAGAAGATGCAGGCGTTCCGGGTAGAGTCAATAATAACAGTACTCTGGTTCCCAGAATGATGCTGTAACCTTGCCTCTCCCAGATTCCAGCCTTCCTAGCACTGGGCCACTGCCCACACTTTACATAATCCCATTAGTACATTACCTCCAGAGCTGCACCTTGACACTGAAAGCCACACATTCATCTTAGTATTTGCAGCACTTATCACACTTTCTGGCATATATTGGATGTAATAAGTGTTTGCCGAATGGGTAGAAATAAGATGCATTCCTTAATGTACATTTGCCAAAAGGTCTTAGTTGACTTGACTTCGTACTGGAGCTGGGGCAATATAATTTTTCCTCCTGAGATTAATGCCATGCAATTGATTTTGTAGAATAAAGAGGTATTTGTGTACAAGTGGATTAAGTGTTTTGCACTTAATTCCTCAAATCTGTCAGTTGTTCAGTTCTTACTATTCTGGGGACACTGTCCGTCCTTTAATTTTAGGCTGTCCATTCCAAGAAATGCACCTGATTCTATTTCTTAGGTTAAATATGGAAGTAAAGAAATTATTGGTATTGACTGTTACTTTGTATTATATTTCCAAAAGTGTTATTGCACTGGTTAAAAATAAATTCTTGACAAATATATTAAATATGTAATAGTCATAGAATGGTCTCTATCAAAGAGAAAATTCTAATACAGTGTTCTTCCTTGGAGTTCTAATATAGACATGTTGACGAGAGCATTTGAAATAGTGCAGAAGACTCTGGGGTTCTACATGAATTGAGACAAATTTGAAAATATGTTATTTAAAAATATATTCATTTTTAATTTTTATATCACAAATATTAACAGTGAAGTGAAAGAATTTATTTGAAATCAAAGAAGGTGAAGAATGCCTGCACCTCATTTTTTCTGTGAGTTTTAAACCGCTCCCAAAACATAGCCTTAATTTTTAAAAACTGCACAAGTACTCAAGAAATGTCCTTTGCTTTGCAAACATGGAAATCTCTTTGAGGGAAGGAATGTTTTTTGAGAGTTGAAAAGAGTTCTGAGAATATGACAGGAGCGTGCCTCTCTCCCCCACCTCTCTTCCTCCCTCCCTGTTTTCCTCCCCTAATAACTTTAACATCATACAGGAAACCTCATTTCCCTAATGAAATTAGAGCTCTAAAAGTACTGGGTAAATTTAATACGCCCCTTAAGCCCTGTTCTCTTAAAGGGTCTACAAAAGAGGCTCGGGACAGTCCTTATTTTATGTCAGTGCTACGCGGTTCTAGTACTGGTGCTCAGAAAGTAATCTTTTTCTCCTATTTTCCCTTCATACAGGTTGGTAATGCTCACATTCTAGTTCTTTCCCTTTTTTTGTTTCTTCTTATTTTATTTTGTTTAACCATTTTTATTGTTATTCTATTACAGTTGTCCCAAGTTTCCCCCTTTGCCCTCATCTGCCCATCCCAATCCCTACTGCCACAGTCAGTTCTCACGCTGTTGTCCATGTCCATGGATCATTCATACGTGTTCTTTGTCTAGTCCTTTCCCCTTCTCTCCACCATTATCCCCTTCTTCCCTCCACTTCAGTCACTCTCAGTCTGTTCCATGTTTCCATGCCTGTGGTTCTATTTTGCTCATTAGTTTATTTTGTACATTAGATTCTTCTTATAGGTGAGATCATATGGCATTTGTCTTTCACAGACTGGCTATTTCACTTAGCATAATGCCTCCAGTTCCATCCATGCTGTTGCAAAGGGTAGGAGCTCCTTTTGTCTTTCTGCCACGTAGTATTCCATTGTGTAAATGTACCACAGTTTTTGATCCACTTATTTACTAATGGGCACCTAGACTGTTTCCAGCACTCGGCTATTGTAAATTGTGCTGCTATGAACATAGGGGTGTATACGTTCACCCCTTTTGAATTAGTGATTCAGGATTCTTAGGATATATTCCCAGCACAGGAATCACCAGGTCAAAAGACAGTTTCACTTTTTGTTTTTTGAGGAAATTCCATGCTGTTTTCCACAGTGGATGCACCAGTCTTCAATCTCAGAAACAGTTCACTAGGGTTCCCCATTCTCAGCATCCTCACCAGCACTTGTTGTTTGTTGATTTATTAATGATAGCCATTCTGACAGGTGTGAGGTGATATTTCATTGTGCTTTTACTTCTTTTACTTTGCATCTTTCTGATGGCTAGTGATGTTGAACATCTTTTCATATGTTATGGGCCATCTGTATGTCCTTGGAGAATTGTATGTTCAGGTCCTTTGCCCATTTTTAATCAAATTATTTGTCTTCCTGGTGTGGACTTGTATGAGTTCTTTATATTTTTTGGAGATCAAACCCTTGTCAAATGTATCATTGGCAAATATATTTTATCATATGGTCAGTTCCATTTTCATTTTGGTGATGGTTTCTTCAGCCATGCAGAAGTTTTTTAATTTTATGTAGCCCCATTTGTTTCTTTTTTTTTTTTCTTTATATCCCTTGCCCTAGGAGATCCATCAGCAAAAATATTGCTGCATGGGATATCTGAAATTTTACTGCCTATGTTTTCCTCTAGGATTTTCATGGTGTCACAACTTATATTTAAGACTTTTAGCCATTTTAAGTGTATTCTGGTATATGGTGTAAGTTGGTGGTCTAGTTTCTTTTTTTACATTGTATCAGTCCAGTTCTCCCAACACCATTTATTGAAGAGGCTATCTAATAGAGCAAAAAGGACTCATGAACATGAACAACAGTGTGGTGATTCTGAGAGGTGGGAGGTATAAGGGTATTAAAAGGTAATGTAAAAAAATATTAAAAGTAATCAAAATAAATAAATACATAAGAAGAGGCTATCTTTACTCCATTGTATGCTCGTGCCCACTTTGTCAAATATTGATTGACAGTAGAGACTTGGGTTTATTTCTAACTGCTCTAGTTTGTGCCATTTATTTATGTGTCTGTCCTTTTGCCAGTACCAGACTGTTTTGATTACAATGGCTTTGTAGTATAGTTTGATATAGGGTATTGTGATCCCTCCTACTTTGTTCTTCTTTCTCAAGATTGCTGAGGCTATCTGGGGGCTTTTTTGCTTCTATATAAATTTTTAAATATTTGTTCTAGATCTGTGAAATATGTCATTGGTATTTTAATAGGAATTGCATTAAATCTATAGATTGCTTTGGATAGTATGGACATTTTAATGATGTTAATTCTTCCAATCTATGAACATGGTATGCGCTTCCCTTTATTTGTATCTTCCTTAATTTCTTTCTTCAGTGTTCTCTAGTTTTCCCAGTACAGATCTTTTACCTCCTTGGTTAAGTTTATTCCTAATTATTTTATTTTTCTTGTTGCTGTAGTAACAGGATTTTTTCCTGATTTCTGTTTCTGATATTTCATTGTTGGTGTACAAGAATGTCTTCAATTTCTGAATATTAACTTTGTTTCCCACTATTTTGCAAAATTTTCTTACTAGGTCAGGTAGTTTTTGGTGGAGACTATAGGGTTTTCTGTGTATACAATCATATCATCTGCAAACAGTGACAGTTTTATTCCCTCCTTTCCAATTTCAGTGCCATTTATTTGTTATTCTTGTCTGATGACTTTGGCTAGAATTTCCAATACTATGTTGAATAGAAGTGGTGAAAGCAGACACCCTTGTATTCTTCCTGAGCTTAAGGGAAAAGCTTTGAGATTTTGCTTACTGAACATAATGTTAGCTATAGGTTTCTGTATATGGCCTTTATTATATTGAGCAATGCTTCCTCTATTCCAACTTTGCTGAGTGTTTTTATCATAAATGGGTGCTGGATTTTATCAGATGCTTTTTTAACATCTATTGATATGATCATGTGATTTTTGTCCTTAATTTTGTTTATGTGGTGTATTACATTTTTTAATTTGTAAATATTGTACCATCTTAACATCCCTGGGATAAATGCCACTTTATCATAATTTATGATATTTTTAATGTATTTCTGAATCTGGATTGCCAATAGTTTATTGAGTATTTTAGCATCTAAGTTCATCAGAGATATTGGCCTATGGTTTTCTTTCTTTGTTGTGTATTTACCTGGTTTTGGAATTAGGATGATACTGGCCTCATTAAATGAGTTTGAGAGTCTTCCTTCCTCTTGAATTTTTTGGAATAGTTTGAGAAGGACAGGAGTTAGTTCTTCCTGAAATGTTAGGTAAAATTAACCTGTGAAGCCATTCAGTCCAGAGCTTTTGTGTGCCATGAATTTATTTATTATTGCTTCAATTTCACTGGTTGTTATCAGTCTATTCGGGTTTTCTGTTTCTTCTTGATTCAGTTTTGGAAGATTGTACGTTTCTAGAAACTTGTCTACTTCACCCAGGTTGTCTGATTTCTTGGCATATTGTTGTTTGTAGTGATTTCTTACAATCCTTTGTATTTCTGTGGTCACGGTTGTAACTTCTCTTCCATTTCTGCTTTTATTAATTTGGGTCCTCTCTTTTTTACTTGATGAGGCTGGTTAAAGGTTTGTTGGTTTTGTTTATCTTTTCCAAGAACCAGCTCCTGGACTTACTGATCCTTGGAATTGTCCCATTAGTCTGTATTTATTTAATTCTGCCCTGATTATGTTGATTATTTCCTTCCTTCTACTTGCTCAAGGCTTTGTTCTTCAGGTATATGTTGAGTGCCTATGTGTTTGTATATGTTATATCCTCCTGTTGGACTGTTCCCTTAAGTATTATGTGGTGACTTCTTTGTCCCTCTTTATGACTTTTGCTTTCAAATCTATTTTGTCTGATATAAGTATTGCTACCCCAGATTTCTTTTTGTGTCTGTTTGCTTAAGTTATTTTTCCCCATCCCTTCACTTTCAACCTGTGCAGATCTTTTGATATGAGGTGGGACTCTTGTAGACAGCATATATGTGGATTTTGTTTTCTTATAGCCATTATTTGAAATCCATTTCTGATAGTTTGCTTTTCTCAATTTCTTTAAGCACTCTTTCTGGGGATTCCTCTTTCCCTTTCAATTGAAGATTGTTTCTTTGTCTCCCCATTTTAGGTGACTTCTATTTTGTTTCTATGTATTAGATTTATCTGCTTTGACTCTCTGTCTTTGTGGTGTGACCTTCTGTGGTAGCAGACCAGTGGGACTCAGTGGTGCAGTCTTCTTGAACTCTTGACCTGGATGCTCTTGGGATGCCATTCATGCCATTTATTTGGGCTCTCTAATTGTAATTGGGTTCTAGTTGTTGTTAGGTCATTCTTTGGTGGGTCCTCCCCTCCAGCTGGCTGACTGAGAGTCACACTGCCCACTATGTCTTAGATGATGTTGTACAGGTGCTTATACACACACACACACAAAAAAAAACAGGAAACAAACCCCACCAGCAAAACCCCCGATGACAGTCACATTATCAACAGCAAGTGAGCATATATTAATAAAGGTATAAAGAGATTAAGATTACTATAAGAAAGGAAAAATTAATATGAGATGACTAACTGAAATAAAAATGATTTTGAGAAGGCTGAGGGAGGAAAAATAATAAGAGTAGGGAACAGAAACAAGGCAGAGAAAGAAAAAACTAAAATTTACATCATAGATAGAAAAGGAGGGGAAGAAGGCAGAATGGAGTAAGAAAAGGGAAGAATAAAATATTGGGTTTAAACAAAAACTTTTAAAACCATAGTGAAAAAAATAGGAACCAAATTGGAGAAAAAGATCTATCACAGCAATATCAACAACAAATGAGCAAAGAATAATTTAGGTGGAATGACGAAAAGAAGGAAAAAAGAAAGAAAAGCTTATCAAAGGTCCAGAGGAAAGTGATTTTGAGAGGATAGAGGGAGAAGAAATTCAAGGAGTGAAGATGAAAACCAGGCTATGGCAGGGAAAAATTAAAATTTAAAACAAAAAAAAAAGCAAGAGGAAGGCAAAATGGAGCAGTAGAGGGGAATGGTAAAATTTGAGATTTGACATACAAAAATAGTGAAGATCTAGAAATAACATTGTAGAAATGCAACAGCAACCACCATGCCCACAAACAGTGAGCAAAAGATTGATAAAGGCGGAGAGAGAATAAGGGTATTTTAGGAATGGGAAAGGAATGGGAAATGACTAATGACGACAAGAATGGTTTTGAGAGGCTGGAGCAGGGAGAAATAGTAAGAGTACGGTATAAAAACAAGTCATGGCAAGAGAAAAAAATAAAATTTAAAAAAGAAGAAGAGGAAGGAAGTAGACAAATGGAGTAAGAGAAGGGAAGAGCAAAATATGAGATTTGAAATAAATTAAAACATAAGAACCAGTAAAATAGGCACAAACTTGATGGAAAAGATATGAATGCTAAAAAGCTATACAGGAAAGTAAATAACACAAATTATGAAGACCGTGGTTGAATTTGTCTCAGTAGAATGTAGTGTTTACCGCTGTCTTCTCTTTCTGGATCTGCCCCTGCTGACGTCAGATGGTGTCCCAGTGTGGCCCTAGGCAGCCTGTTCAAGACTACAAGCTATAGCTGTCTCCTTCTGATTTGGCTGGTCCCCACTGTTCTGTCCTGCTGGCTTTCCATCAACCTAGGGCCCAGGAGCGGTTCATTTAATGACCGGAGACAACTGCAAATACCTTCTCCATCTGCCTTCAGAGGTGAAATTGCCTTCTCTGGTGAAATTGGGAGGTTGGGAACCCTGGGTTACCCCCTGGGGGGCACTCAGTCTGCAGGGAAGGTAGTGGGAGTGTTTCCCCGTCCCCTCTTGACACATCTTGGTCTTTCCAATAATATATAGTTTCTGGTGAATTAGCTGTTCATTTCCTAGGAGGGGTCAATCTGTATAAAAGGGGCAGTCCTTTCCCTCTTGGCACAGACAGCAGCTCTATCTATCTGCCTAGGCACTGAGGCTGGGCAGGGCCCTGAACGCCCCTCGTTGCACCTGTCTCTAATCTCTCAGCTCTGTTGGTTTCAGAGGATCAGAGCCCAAGGAACAGTGTAGCTCATAGTATCTGGTAAAGGGCCCTTTCAGAGAGTTTTCTTCTTTCCTCTACAGATGTACCCAGCAGGGGGGCTCCTGAGCCTGGCCTCAGTGGTGTGCAGAGCCTATAATCCCACAGGTGGGGGCTGGCCTCACCTGACTGTGAGGGAACTTTCTAGGCTGCAGCAAATCTCAGGCATTCAGCTCCTGGTGGTCTTGTCCCCAGCCTGCCACTCTCTCACTAGAGAATCGAGACTGAGCTATCTATTCTGTAAAGTCCCCTGCTCACCAGACTTGCTGGGTTAGGTACCTTCAGCATGATTCTATTCCTCATGAGTCCTTTGTCTGCAGAGCTGCTATGCACACACATGCACACTCCAGCACTGGGTCGCTGCCAAGTCTTGATCTTGCCTGATCTCCTCTTTTAAAAGAATTTCTGTGTGGATCCCATGCTGCAGCACTGAACCCTGGGGGGCCTGTTCTCCATGCATCCCTCCCCGCCCCCGCCAAATTCACTAGGTCTCAGTCACGGCTGACCACAGCCTTTCAGAGCCTCTGACAGTTTTAGATAAAGTTTCTCTCTGGATCTCTCATGGATCTCTGCAAAAAGTGCTGCAGTGATACTATAATGCAGAATGGAGGTGGGGTGCTCTTGCTGTTCCCACCAGTGATTCTCAGCCTAGGGCAGGCCACTCCCGCCCCACTGTTTCTGCAGCCAACACCTCTGCAGCCATCTCTGCCCTCCCCCTACCCCCACCCCCGGGACTCACGGCTACTGAGCCAATCTGCATCCTCTTCTAATCTGCACAGCCAGAAGTGCTGGGTCGGGCAAGCAATGGAAGCACTTGCTCTGCTAGGGCAGCCCAGGACACCTATTCCTAAGGCCCTGAGGGCCCACTCATGCACACTCTGCACTCTCGTCCACATATATGCTCACACACACATGCTCTCACTCGCCACTGGATTTTCGAGTTGGTTGCTCTGTGATTTAACTGACAAACTGGACAGGTCTGGGAGCAAGTGGACAGAGCTTCCAGCCACTCTGCAGCCATCTGGGATCTCCCCTGAATTCTTTATCCTAAAAGGAAATTGCTTGGTATAGTAGAAGGAATCCAATCCCTTTGACAGAGGCAAGCCTGAGCTTAAAATCTAATCTCAAGCATTTACTTGTATGTGACCTTGAGTAGGTACCTTAATCCTATGGAGCAGCTTTTTCGTCTATAAATGGAACATCTCATGCCATTTAATGAGTTGTAGAGATTCAATAAGATCACAAGTATAAAGCACCTGTGGCAATACAGGGGTTCCAAAAATGTTATTTTACTTCCTCTTAGGCCAAATACAATTCCCTAACACATACAAAATGAGGATACAGTCATAATTTTAGTGAAAAATACAGATGTGAGAATAGCGATTAGACTATAATTGATGGTCTTTAATTTATCTGGTTGTCATCACAACTCCTGTGTCCGAAACACTGCCTGCTGTTTGCAGTTTTCAGTTAAATGTCACATCCTGTTTTACATCCACGATAAAGGAAAAGTGTATGTCCATAGAGTTCTCTCTGCTTGATTTCCTTTTCCTTCTCCATAGTGAGATTTTCGCTTAGGAGAAAGAATGGAAAAGAAACTAGAAGATATAAATCAAAATAAGTGTCTCATTTTGAAAGTGTATGCCAAGTCACGAATCTGTGTCATTTCAGTTCAGGCATTGAGCAAATTCAACCTGTTACAGACATATCCTGGCTTCAGTGTTCCTAGGTGTGATGCCTTAATGCCCTGCTCCATGCTTTCCCGAAAAACCGGATGTGAAAGCAAGTCTTTCTGACCGTCCAGTGAGCAATGTTTTGCTCTTAGGCTGACACAAGAGAGCATTTTTTTTCCAGCCAGTAAAGTGCAGCTCCCCACCTCACTAATAAGATTGCTGTCACTGAAATGAAATATGAGACCTGGCCTAGCCAGTTTGCATTGCCTCAGAATTCGGCCCAAGGGAATGCTTGTCCATTATGCTGTGCTTTAAAGATCAGGGGAATTGGAAAAAAATTACTAACTCCATGCAATTTCATTTCCCTCCCATAATGTTACCATGGCAACTCACTCTTTCTCTCCTGTCCAAATGCATATGCTGCCTTTGTTGAGGCGGCCTCCCTTGAGCCCCTAGAATAGCCTTTGTCAAGCATTTTTGAACTGGAGATTGACGCTGTTGTGTGCAGGTGAACTGCTTTTCGGCCTAGGACCCATTCTGAGTGACACTGTATATTAATTGTACATTTCTGGGAGTTGGGAGCAGGTAAGAATCCTTATTTTGTATTAGAAAGTGCATTGCTCTCATTTAAGGGAAAGGAGTAAGTGAGTTCACTGCCATGGTATAAAGTATAATATTCACAATAGCCCTTTTTTAAGGCTTATGTTATTCTGAGTCGAAAGAGGAAAGGAATTGCTGTATTTACAGCAAACATTCTTATATTTCTCTTACTCTCTTACTCTGAGAGCTAAAAAGACTAAGTCATATTCTTTTGTCTATCCCCATTTACAAGTCACTTATCTATTGAGAATTTTATTTTTCTGGAAGGTAAGACAGCTATTTTAATAGTGTTTCTGAAGGATAAAAAGATAAGCAATTTTTAACTAACTAGAAGACAATTTTTAAAAGACTAAACCAAAAACTTACTTATTAACTCGCTCCATTTATTAATTAACTCAGTCTTATGAAGCAACTTTCAGGGACATGGCACTGAGTTCCCTTCTCTCTGAGATTTAAATCTCCCTTAAACCTTGTAACTTTGCCCTACCCGAGTGGTTGGAGTGTCATCCCATACCCCAAAAGGTTGTGGGTTCATACCTAGGTTGTGGGTTCAGTCCCCAGTTAGGATACAGATGGGAGGCAACTAAATGATGTTTCTTTCCCACCGCGATGTTTCTCTCTTATCTCTGCTCTCTCTAAAAACCAATAAATATAAATCCTTGGGTAAAGATTTCCAAAAAGTAACATTGTCCTAAAAGCAGAATGGGTGAAATAATAATGCATGCCCACAAATAACTAAAAAATTAAATACCAGGTATGAAGCTATACCTGGTATAGGTTCCCCAAAGAGGCTCCTGATAAATTAGGAGCCTTGAAGGTAGAATGGTCATGTGTACTTTGGGAAAAGGATTCAGAGAAACAATGTACTTTAAGCCAATAGGGATTTGGATTTTGGAGGAAGTGGAAAGAGAACTTCCAGGTATATAAAGTAATGTGGACAAAACAGAAAAGCAAGAAAATGATAAGCTTTTGCCAGGTACTGCAATAAAGAGTCTGTTAATTGGGGTAGATATTAAGGGAATAGAGAAGGCCACGTGTAGCTGTGACTAATGTTAGAAGACTTTGAGTGTTAACCTGAGGAATTTAAACTTGGCTAAGGCATGAATGGTATTTTCTAAAGATGATAATCAGAACAGTGTTTCAGGAAAGCGGATAATAAGCCGTACCTCTTTCAAAACCAAAGATATTAATTCAAAATTTAAATATTTGTATTGTGCTTCCAAGTAGGTATTAAGTAAAGTCAATGCCTGATATTTTTTTTCACTGAATTAAATGTGAATCACTAAATGGCAGGTACTTTCTCTCTCACTGTGGATCAGCTGGTCTGGTCTCCGTCCTCGTGATGATGAAAACAGTGATGCTAATTAAAAATCTTACGTTAGCTCTAGCTGTCAGGTTTCCACTGACCTGTGAAGGTCCCAACAGCGAGGCCAGCACTGCCTGTGCGCCAGGCAGTCGTGACATCTTGTGCGGCTTCCTGATGAGGCATCTCTCCTGCCAGGATTTTGGCTGTTTGAAGAGCTATGCACCTTTGAAAAGTGCCAGAGGACATCTGTAGAAGATCCAAAGGCATTAGCCACTTGTAATCAATGTCTAAAATACTGTAAGTAAAAGTTACAGTTGAAAGTGCTGTGCTTCATGGCTCAAGAAACATCAGCAAAATGAAAACGGAAGCAACCATATGGGGAAATACATTTGCCATGATACCTCGGACAAGGGTTCGATCTCCAAAATACATAAAGAACTCATACAACTCCACACCAGGAAGACAAATAACCCAATTAAAAAATGGGCAAAGGACCTGAACAGACACTTCTACAGAGGACCCAGAGACATATGAAAGAATGCTCAGCATCACTAGCCATCAGAGAGATGC
>PVKM010037852.1:0-14306 GCA_004027735.1 Carollia perspicillata | reverse complement strand
TTTCTTTGGTCAAAATCATTGGTAAATTCAGTCAAAATAATTGAACTAGGCCCCTCAGACAGATAGCACTCTAAAAGTCTTCACAGGCTTTACAGAACGGAGACATTTTTATTTTAAAGTCATAATATGCAGTGTAAGAGAAAATGTAAAAGTATCCTCGCAGAAATAGTACTCAACTAAAAATACACAGCAGAGATGGAGCCATGTGGAAGTGTTTCTCTCTCTCAAACCCCCAAGGGTTTGACGAAGAAAGCTCAGAATAATCGGTGCGCGTGCTACGGTGGGGGAGAGCAGCCCTTCCCTTCGGGACAACTGTGCGGCTAAGTCAGGCTGTGTCCGGTTCAGTGATTATTCCCTTCTTCTCCCAGAGAAACAGAATTCTTGAGCTACACACAGGATAAAGAAGGCTGGATATATTTCCGTGTGGTGCTAAAATGCTAATTATTCTTTGTTCTTTTTGTAATTTTTAAATGGTTTTTGATTTTCCACTACAGTTGACATATACTATCATATTAGTTTCAGGTGTACATACCCCAGTGATTAGACATTAGGTAACTTACTAAGGATCATCTCAATAAATCTCACACCCTTCTGACTCCGTACACAGTTATTGCAATATTGCTGACTATATTCCCTATGCTGTACTTTACATTCCCACGACTACTGATTTGTACTTCTTAATCCCTCCACCTTTTTCATCCATCCTTCCAACCCCCCTCCAACCTGGAAATTGTCAAGATGTCGTCTGTATCTATGAGTGTGTCTGTTCTGCTTATTCATTTTTATTGTTTTTTAGATCGAATTCTTGATAGATATATATTTATTGCCATTTTATTGTTCATATTTTTTTGCTTTCTTCTTCTTCTTCTTCTTGAAGAAGACCCTTCACACTGCTGTTAATGGAGCATGGGCTTTGTAATGATGCAAACTGAGTTTTAATTCCAGTATATCAGCTGTGTGACCTTGGATTAGCAAATGGATTTCCCCTTTCTTCCCTGTAAAATAGAGATAGCAGTACCTGTCTTCCTCTTAGGGGAGATAAAAGCAGTAAGTGACCCATTGAAGGGGAAAAAAGAACAGTACCAAGCACCTGCTAGATAGTCAACAAATGCTAGTTTTGTCCTTTTCTTTTTAAATATTCTTCTGTATATACTGACACCTGGGTGTCTGCATATAATATGCATATAATATACTTTAGGATTTGGGCATTCTTAATTTTTAGTTTTATCAGAGAAGTTCAAAATGTTCCCTTAGCTTATTTCTGTTTTCCCCCATAATTTCCTTGTTATTATTTAACTTCATAGCATTTATCACTATTTGATATATATTTAGTTATTTGCTTTCTACTTTCTCACATCAGTATTTCCACCTACAAGAAGGCAGGAGCTTTGTTCAATGTTGAATGTCTAGCAGCAAAAAACATTCCAATCACATAATGGACACTATATGTTTGTCGAAATATATATTATATGACTTATGAATTTGTTTTATTTAAAGCTTTTTTCCAGCATTTTTTTCTTAAACAGTAGGCAACAACACACCCAAATCTGTAAATAAATATGTACATGAATAGATAGAATCATAACATATACTTCTACAGCTCCATATAAAATTAATAGTGCCCTGAATACAATCAACATTTAATCGGTATTTGTTAAATACATTGAAGAGCTTCTTATTCAACCAACATATATGCATGAGTACATCTTCCAATGACAGAAATAAACTTCCTTACTTTTTTATAGAGAAAGCTCTGCTTATTGTAGAGATAAAATACCAGAATCATAGTTTGCCTAGTAACATAGATTTATAATTTACCATAACAAGTACTGTAGGTGTCCTGTAAAAAGACATTAATCTGAGATTAATTTGTCATTCATACATGTACAAGGCCACAAATATAATGTCATCAATGTTTAGGTGTGTTATGTGTGCATATGTGAATGTGCCTGTCAAGTACATCTTGGCTGTCGATTTGTTGAATAATTCATTAATATATTCACATATGTGTGCATAAAACAAGGTATAAAAATGTTTAGACATTGTGGACCAATACCATAAATGTTGGGATAAATGGTATAAGCCAAATGTCAGTGAATTGAATTATGAAGAAAGAAGAATTCTGACATTGGATTAAAATCAAAGATAAAATATGTGAAATGAACTTAAAAGAAGAAAGGCTATATATCCTGTTTTTGTTTACCACCCCACTAGTACATATTTTTTTTCATAGATGAGAGCGAGAAATGAGAACGTTTTACATGGAACGGTAGACAAGGACTAGTGGAAATCTGAGTGGAGAGTAATGCTTGTAGAGAGAACATGGCCGCCCTCCCTCCCCCACGCCCTCAACACTTCCGCTCTGCCGGGCTGGAGCTGGAATCTTTTGTAGAGACCATTACAGTATTAGAAAGTAACACAATCACAAAGGACAGAAGAAAGGCTTGATCTACACTGCGAGACTCTGAAAGGGCCCCCTGGGAGGAATACTGCGGCAGCACTAAGTCAGAAGAAAAGACCTACCCAGCTAAACTGTCATGTCTAAAAGAAGCTCTGAAGCTGGCTGGGAAAAACATTTCTCCCCCAAAAGGCTTTCATTTACTTCATTTTTAAAAGTTAGTACAAGAGATAATGTGGCACATTTGTGTAATTTCATCCTGAGGCTCGACTCTTGACTACGGACTCTCAGATCTCACACGTGCATTCTCATCCCTCGGGCTCTGGGGAGATAGGTTTCTCATGTGGAATGCATTTCAGAGGTTATCATGAGCGTTGGTGGAGAAGACAATATTGATAGATAATCCAGACCTATGTTGGCATGAGTGCGTGCGCGCGCGCGCGCGCACACACACACACACACACACACACAGAAGCTGGGAGGCTTCTCTCTTCCTTCATTTCATGGGTTACAATATCCTCACATAGCTCCAGTCCCATATCACCTTATTTTAGCCCCTTCATCCCCCCCAAGAACAGTCTGGGATCTTCCAAATCGGTGCCATACTTTCTCAGTAAGGAAACAAGAAATTTCCAATAAAATAATAGCTATCATCCTGTAACACTGCCTTTCCCATGGTCCCCTCATGCTCTCTCTCTCTCTCTCTCTCTCTCTCTCTCACACACACACACACACACACATTGAACACATAATTATTTGCCCCAACTTACAGTGGAACTCTGGCTGTGTCATGGGCCTTTGTTGGTGAGAAGGCCCAGTATATTTGAAATCTGGAAGCTGAAAGAAAAGAAAAATAAAAGCAAGATATTCAAAAGAGCTTGAAGGAATTATAGCCTTTTCCTGGATCAGAGGTAAGGAGAGCATTCACTTATGTGGCTCCCTCCCCCCATAACGGGGCTGTGAAAAGTATCCTTAAAATGGGGAGATAGAAGAGAGGGAAGGAAACGGTTAAAGAAAAATGGACAGCCATGAAGAGATTTACCATTTACTTTGGAAATAAATCAGAAAAGGGAGGCCCCATCCGCCCTTCGCTCTGAAGGCTCTGGGATCCCACCCTGAATAACGTGCCTCGGCCCATTTCGATCTGCACCAAAATTAACAAGCAGTCAGCCACTTTGTGAAATATTATCTTTGTTAGCTTTACCACTCACAAAAATACACTTCCAATTTTTCACATGCACACACGACATCTATTAAAGCAATCTGGGAAATTAGTTTGAGATAAACTGTACAGCAATTTTATTCATAGCTTCCCTGTATCTCACACTGTTAATCTGCATCACAGCTCACTAAATAGTGCCTAATGTTTATTGCATTTAACTGAATGTATACGATTCTGAGGGTACGCCAGGGACCGATTATCATAATTATACATGTTTCTATGGAAACCCACAAGTCTATCAGTTTTGATTCATTATATTGTTATACCTTCTAGCACTTTCTAATTATTAGGTGCCCATAAAAAGTCTCAGTCTTGCTGTTACTATAGAAATGAGCTATAGACAGGCCTCAATTGTTAACCCTTAAAGGACCAAAACATATAGACTCAGACAGCTGGTAGATACTCATGTAACTGAAATAGGTAATAATTTCATCTATTACTTAAATTCGTAATTAAATTGTGGTTATTAATTTTTGAAAATCTTTTCGTTGAGAAGCTCATGAATGATTATCTCAGATTTTATAACATTGTCCTGACTTTGAGGTTCCCTATTCCTGATGTATCCCCTCAGGTATGATAAAAAATTTACAAACACCAACACAACACTGACTCGGGAGCACCAAGTGAAAACCGAAAGTCTTTCAGGACCGATTTCTGAGTGCACAGAAAAAGACACATTTGCTGGTGTAAACAGACAATTGTATGTTAAGTGATAAAACAGATAAATCAGAATATAATAGTGAAAACTCAAATGCACTGAGAGTCTTTAAATCAAGCATCTAAAATTGCTTCTCAGCAATACGGCCATTTAGGTATAATTTAATATTGCTACTTAAATTGCAATTTGTAATTTAATATTTTCATTTTACTTTTTCTCCAATGTTCACTAACAGAATCCTGTGAAAATTGAAAGGGACCGAGCAGCTTCATTGTCTCTCTAACCCTCCTGCTATTATAGTTTTCAATTAGAAGTGCCTTTTAATTTAGATCAGGAAAGCTCTCCTGAAGTGACAGCTCGCCCTTCACACTGCATATCTATTTATTTCGGAAGTCAACACACCATTCAATAACCTGAGAACAGCCCTGATTGCTATGCTAATAGTATTCAGAAATATGTCTACACCGATGGAAACAAGTAAACTAAAGCTAATTCATAAAGTGAATAATAAAAGGCAGAGGGGAGCCTTTCATACCTTCCACTACTTCAGCTGGAATCTTCAGCTTACAAATTTAATTTTTTCCCTCCCTTAGGGAAATGAACACTATATGATAACCAAACTGAAATTAGATTTTACCTAATATTACAGCCTTGCCTATTTGACGCCGCTTGTTTTATTACATAAAGCTGCGGTGGGAAGCCGCCTAGACAATGACCGTGTATGTTAATGCGTGTGTGATCCAGGAGATGCTCGCCGAGCCAGCCGCAGTTGTCTTCAGCTCTCAGCTAAGTGCATTTGGCTTTCTGAGGTGGGGGGAGGAGAGGGAAAGCAATAAGCATTTGAAGTGTATGCCCACATTGAAAAAACAACCACACATGTTAGGCGACCACTTTTTTCATAGTGCAAGTCCAAACCACCAATGCCCATAGCAGCTCTTGCCAGTTAGGAATAAATCAGAATGTAAGCAACAAAAGAGATAGACATTTGCTTGTTGAAGTTCAAACTCTTTTAAAAACAGACCATCGATCAAAGCCTTTTGTTTCCAACTCTTACATCAGCATTAACATCAGAGCAAAGTAGATTTACCACTAAATAAAAAATTAAAAGTAGATTAGGAGTAAATCAACTCAGATAGTTTTAATACTCCATTCATCAGTACATGCATATATTACTGCATGTGTGTACATAGCCTGAAATTGATTACATTTAATTCACATTAAAATTCGCTTTCTCCTCATATCCAGGTATGGGTTACCCACAATAATTGAACTATATCTGCATATTTTTACCTCCCCATAAACATTAAACTAATCTTGAATAATAAACATCTTATTTTGCATCTTGTTTATACTTGCATCCTTATGATTATCAATTAGTTACTCCACCCAAATCACTAGCACCCTCCAAAACTCTATAAAGCTTTTCCATACATTTTAACCTAAGCAAATATATATACATAGACACACACACATATAGTCTAACGAAACATATAACTAAAAAAGATGTTAATATTTCTGAGTCAAAGAACTATCCAAGAACAATTACACCAGGGCCAAGATTTCATATGCTCGATTAATAAAACTTAACAGTGACAATAAAAGCTTCTGGAAGCAAGCATAACCTGGTGTGTGCTTTTTGAGGATACCTAAAGATCACTGCTGACTCGGTGAATCCTGGAGGGGGCGGTGAGATGGGGGTCAGACATAGAGGTCACGAAGGTGATTAGGCAAAGAAAGCAGAGAAAGTAAGTCATTGAAGCAGCAAACACACTACCACCTGGGATGTCATTTATTTCCTAGAGATAGAGTCTAGCGAGGTCCCTGCATGGTAAAACTATGAATTAATTATATTCCATTCCTCCCCCCTCCCCCAGTGAGCATAAAGTGCTCAAATTTTCTTTTTGGGTGATGTAAGGGAAGATGGCTTATCATTCACAGTTGGATGATAAAATCCCAGAGGAGAAAGGTAATATAAGAGGGAAAAACCCTGCTTCGTGAAGGCAACCTTAATATAACCATCTCAGCATTAAACAGGAGGACACCAAGCAAGCAGAAGCAGGTTTACCAGATTCTAACTATGTCCCATTGTTCCTGAGTCACCTAGCAATGGCTTTGCCTGCCTGTGTGTCTGCTCTTCCTCAGCTACCTGCAAATTGCTTAGTCTTACTTTTGAAATCTAAGACTCTCTTGACCCCTACACACACACACTTTTTCTCTTTTGTCCAAAATGTCATATATACCTAGGGTTGCCTCACTGTCTTTGAGATTGCCATGCTTATGCAAATTCCCCATGAACGTGTATTAAAAATTTGATTTTCTCCTGTTGAAAAAGGAAAAAGCTCCTGGTGACAAAAATCCATGAACTATACCATTGCTATCCATCAAACTGAAATATTTCAGGATTCATATTTATTTGCTCCACTTTGCCACTGGAAAAAAATGTATAGTCAACTAGAGAATGTATACATTCCTGGGTTTTGATGCTTAGTGAGTTGGGAGTTCCGTGAGCACAGAACAGCTGTTTTGAGAAGGAGGGCCCAGTGGGGGAAGACGGGCTCGCAGAGCCACACAGGGGGCCTCAGGCATTGTCCCCAGCCCCTGTGTCTCTTCCCCAAGACAGCACAGCCAGGCGTTTGACAGAAGGGTCAGCCAGCCTCATCCCCTAGGAGTGTCCAGGGTGAAGTGAGAAGATAAGATTGTTTCTGTGGGGTCTTATTCAGGGGCCCTTGGGCCGTCGCTCTTTTTCCAGTTTAATTATGAGAAATCAGAAAAGGAAATAGATGGCTTGCTCCCAAATTAGGAAGTAGCCAGTAAGTGTAACAGAGTGGGGCCAGATAAGAGACAATAGATTCTGACTCGACTGAAAGAGGACATTCTGGGGAGGAAAGTGTAGGAAGAGAGGAAGACAGGAGAGACTCACCTAAGCAGCTGCCTCAAGTAAAAATACCCTCATCTACGCTATTCCTTCTAACACGCTTCTAGGCTAATTTTCTTCCATATACAATTACCACAGGCACATGTACGCCTTTCGACTGTCAGGTGCCAGATCTAGACAAGCACTAAGGTGCTGGGCAGCACTTACTGCAAAAATAAAGGAATAAAGGAGTCACTCTTGCAATAGATACAATGTGATCACCGTACAAAAGGTATGGGAACATCCTAATGTGTTTATTTTTCTCAGGCCCCGTGTGTCATTTCAGTAAAATCCTATGTTGCATATGCACGAGGAACACCAAAAATTAAAATACTTTAGTTTCTCTATTTGAGCATATAAAGAAAAAATATAGTTCTTTCTCTCTCTTTCACTTTCTTTGACTTTATCAATACATCAGCAAAACTCTCATTATTATTATACATTCTGGAAAGCAGTCATTTCAGGAAGCTAATCAGCAATTCTCATAATTTATGTTTCATTTTTATGCTACTTGGCATTTAAAAATGAAAAATCATTGGTATCACCAAGCGTTTGTTTGGGTGTCACTGTCTGCTTGGTAGAAAGAAGTTCTTGAAGGTTCTACCTGCTGCATACATATGTGGGCACACGTGTGCTCCCCACCAGCAAGTGCTTTGAATTCTGTTCCAGAAGCAGTACACATATGCTGAACCATTAAATGCACAAGGTGTTTCGTGAAAATCAGTATGTCAACCAGTAAGTGCTCTGTAACTCAAGGAGGAGTTGTGTGTTTAGTGAGGGTCTAGGATTACCAGGGACTTGAACCTGGACTATTAAGAAGGTGAAGTATAGCTAATGGGAGGGAGAGGCAGAAATATATATGAGAAATCTGAAAATTATAATCACTTGAAGTGGATAGTTTATGCAGATGGACATAAAGCAGGGAGACGGTTTTGTGTTGACAGGTTGGTTAAGCAGTTTGAATATTATTGTATTGTAATGGAAAGACATTAATGATATGTTTGAGTAAAAGATGTAGCTTGTGTTTTGAGGACAAATAAGTTGGAAATCATGCCAGAAGACTGAAATGAGGAAAGGCTGGCTAAAAAGTCCATTCGAGATGCAATATTGCTACAGACAGGAGTGTACATAGGGAGAGGACAAGGAGAGAAGCGTGATGAAAGAGAAAGGACATGAACACATTGTGTGAGGAGAGAAAGGGATAAAGGATGAGCCCAAGCACCAAGGCAAAATCACCAAGGGAATGATGACGCATTGGGAGAAATAATGTTTGGGGGCTGGGTAAGAGAACTACCTTGATTGTTGATGTATGGTTGGAAGCTGTGATAGAGTCCAGCAGGCAGTAGGACTAAAGATCAGAAAATTATCTTAAGAGAGACATCATTAATTTTTTTCTCATGGTCATGCACATGATTATTATTTTGTGTTTCAAAAGAGCAAGCAAGTAAATGAGTATGAACAAATTAGAAAAATTGAACTGTACATCTGGTATGATATTTGACATAGAAGAATGAATAAAACTTACAAGAAGATGTGGAAAGAGGAAAGTAAATAAATAATAATTAAATCTTGTGATTTTCATCCATATATAGACAAAGGAAGAAGTAAAATAAGGAAAAAGTAAGTGTCACAAAAGTGAAATAAGAACAAAAATAATAGGATGTCAAGAAGAAAGAAAAACAAAACAATAGCCCGAGGTTAGGTATCAAAAGTGAAAAAAGTTTTAGTGGTATTGAATGTGTGTGTGTGTGTGTGTGTGTGTGTGTGTAAAATAAGAAAATGAAGCACACCTGAAGTCGCAGGAAATGACAACAAGGAGAAAGGAGAAAAGGTGGATAAATATTCCACTGTGAGAAACATGAGCTGATGCTCCCAGAAGCGAATGCTTAGGGAAGGAAAACTGAGAGTCCCGGGAGAATTTCAGACCTAGGAATGGTAGGCCCTCCTCTTCAGAAAAGAAAAGAAGAGAAAATAGGTGGTAATCCCAGAAATATTTTGAGGTTTAAAGATAATATACATAGAACAATATAAGTAGGGATGAAGGAATGCATTCCAGATGGCCTCAAACTAGGAGCAACACGGATGGACAAACCAAGCTATTATGATGGAACAATTGAATCAGGCCAAAAGGTAAAATTAATATTGAAGAGTGAAGGATCGGGGACCTAGTATTGCAAATATGATCGATAGTCACCTGGAACTTCACTGCCAGATAAAGCTTTTATTTGCAAATCTTGGATGCATACCAAGTGGAAATAGTAAGGCAAACAAAACAGAAAAAAAAAGACCATCTTAAAACTCAATCCAATTAAAAGTATATTTCTTGAGCATTGATTACATGCTTGGCACTACATTAGCTATCAGCAGGAAAATTTTAATGGAATTCTAGGACCAGGAGCTTGCAAAACATGAAAATAAAATTTGTGCCAGTTTCTTAAAACTCTAAATCTGAGCATCCTTTAACCAGGTGACTCAAGATGACAATGCAACTGGCCTCAGATAACCCCTCCATTCTTTTCCATATCGATCAGTGAGAGAATGTTTTCATATTCAAGTATTTCTAGGAAAGAAAATGAAAAAAAAAGTAAAAATCAAGGGTTACATAAACTAAGGAGCTACTACTAATAATGCTGTTGTGCCACCAAATGCCAGAGAGCAGCCGTGTGGGCCCATTCCTGGATGCCTTCCCTCTCTCATCAATCCCGATGGCTGGAGTTTTCCTTCTGACCTGCCACAAAGCACCAGCAGGAGCACAGTGATGGTTCTACAACAGTGAACACATATTAAATGACCACCGTTTGCAGGATGGTAGCTATGTCGTTTTACTTAATTTTCACATATTTATGAACCAGGTGTTATCCTTATCTTACAGGCAAGGAAGCTGAAGCTAAGAGAAAGGAATGGCCCAAGGTGACCGAGTCAGTAAGTGAACAATCACTTATCAAATATAGCTGCATCTTTTCCCAAAGTCTGTGTTTTTGTTCCCTATGCTAGAGACCATCTTGGTTGCATATCGGAATAATGTGGAGAAGTTTCAAAACATAGCAATGCCTAGGCCTCATCATGGAGCAATTAAATCAGAGTGTCTGTGTGTGTGGAACCAGCATCTGTGTGTTAAACAATCTTCCTGGTGACTCCAACATGCAATCACCATGGTGAACCAGTCCTCTACATCGAGCTGCCATAAGCCAGCGCCACTCACTCCTCTGTCTTCCCCGGACTTCCTCAAAGTCACTCTACTTTTGTATTAGAGATTACACTGGACAATGAGAGCAAAAACTATGTCTTTGGGTTCTCATATTTTTCAAATCCTTATTTTTTTAAATCTGCAATTGTCCTTTCTAGCTGGGAATTTATGATTCTGTGCTTAGTATGTATAATGTGTCTTTTCTTTTAATTCTAAATTGAATTTAATATATGTTAAATATACATATTTGTTATTCTTGAAAAATTATAAAGTATCCAGTATTTTTCAGGCATTATTTTAGAGGTTGGGGATATGGTAAGGAAAAAGTAACACAGTCTAGTAAGAAGAGTCAGGATTTGAATCCAGCCTTATACCTCTCGATTCAGCCCTCTTTCTATTTCCTTATACTCACGTAGAGTATAGTTATGTAGCTCAGAATATTAGGGGAAAGGCTATTATGATTCTATGATTGTCCATGCAAACATAAAGTATATTACATTATGTATTCTGTGTATGACTGACTCCGTCTGCTCCAGAACATTTTTCTACTATTCTGTCTATTCAAATTCTCTTTCCAACACAAAACCTAAAATTCTCACCAATCTTTTAAAATAGACATTAAATATAAAAAGATGACTCATCAGTAAGGACTATTATTACCTGCCAGTTACAAAAATACCTGATTAACAGCAGCCGAAACAAATTAGTTCTTCTCTACCCAGAAATCCGAAGACAGGTGGCTATTAACGTGGGCTGCATGGTCCACAGGTGTCAGAGTCAGTGTCCCTGTAACTCTCATGAGCAGAGTGACAAGGTGGATGCTGCAGTGCCATCACTCACATCTACATCCAAGGCAAGATTCAAAGACAAAGGGCTGTCCAGGCCAGCTGTGTGGGCCCCTTCCGTCCAGAAAGCAAAAACATACCTTTAATCCCCAGCTCACTTCAGTTTACATCACATATAAACTGTGTTACATAGTCACCCCTAGCTGCAAGGAAGATGTCGAAAGGGTCTTTTTAAACTTTTCTTGTCTTCTTTAGATAGGCCCAGGAGAAAAGGCCTAGGTTCTAGTCACACAGCCTTGGGAAGCACTGTTTAAAATGTGCTACATTGTAAGGGGACGTGAACCATAAAAAGCTTTAGCCTTTCTCATCTGTTCATTCAGATTAGTTTATTAAATAAACTGAATGTTTTCTTGGAAAGCTCAGGGCTTCAAACCAAGGGAACCTGGAGTTTTTAGACAAGAAGAGGTCAAATGCTAATGATAGCTCTCTGCATCCGGAAACATCAAAAGGGACTAAGGATTTCAGCCTCTGTGATGGGTGATACAAGAGGCAGCTGCTCCCGAACACAGGAGCTCCACGAAGAGGTCTGGGGAAAGGCGGCCGAGCCCCGACCCGTGTGGCTCAGTTGGTGGGGAACCGATCAATGTTTCTCTCTCACATTGATGTTTCTCTCCCTCTCTCTCTCCCTTCCTTCTTCTCTCTCTAAAAATAAATAAATAAAATCTTTAACAAAAAAAAAAATGTTTAAAGGTAGTGGAACATGAAGACACAGTTTGGATGAGAGTCCGTCCTCTCTCCAGGTAAACTGATTCTAATATTGTAAGTCACTTCATTTTCAAACAGGTTTATTAAGATATAATTTAAATATCATGTAATTTACATATTTAAAATGTACATTTTAATGGTTTTTGAATATTCAATGATATGTGCAAATATCATCACAGGCAATTTTAGAACATTTTGATCATCTCAGAAGAAACTGTAATATCACCTGTCAATCCTCTATCCCCTCCAGCCCTAAAAAACCACTAATCTTCTTTGTATGCCCACAGAGTTGCTTATTCTAAACATTTCATTTAAATGCAATTATATTATGTGTAGCTTTCTTAAACTGGCTTGCTTCACATAGCACTATGTTTTCAAGGTTTATTTTTGCTTTGGAATGTATTGATACCCTGTCCTTTTTTGTGGCTGAATAGTGTTCCACTGTATGGATATATTCCACTTTGTTTATCCATTCATTCATTAGTTGATAGACATTTGGGTTGTTTCTACCTTTAGCTATTCTAAATATGTTGCCATAAACTTTTGTGTACAAGTTTTGTGCAGACATACGCTTTTGTTTTTCCTGGGAATATACCTAGGAGTGGGTACCCTATAGTGACAACTTAAGGAATCTCCACAGTGACTGCATCTTTTTACAATTCTGCAAGTAGGGTAAGAGGGTTCTGATTTTTATATATCCTCTCCAACACCTACTTACTCATATCCTAGCCATCCTAGTCAGTAAGAAGTGATACCTCACTGTGGCATTGATTTGCATGTCCTTGATTTAATGCTGTCCAGCATCTTCTCGTGTGCCTTGCAGCCATTTTTGTATCTCTACTGGAGCAATGTCTATTCAGGTCTTTTGCCCATATTAATTGGGTTATTTGCCTTTTCATTATTCAATTGTGAGAGTTTTTATATATTCTTGCACAAGTCTGATATTAGATGTATGATTTATAACTATTGTCTCCTGTTCGGGGGCATTGTCTTTTCACTTTGTTGATTGTGTCCTTTGAAGCACAAAAATGTTTTTAATTTGAGTGTTGTCTAATTTGTCTTTTTCTGTTGTCGTTGTTGCTCATGTCATATCTAAGAGTTCACTGTCAAATCCAAGATCATGAATTTTACTCCTATATTTTATGCTAAGAGTTTTATAGTTTTAGCTCTTACATTTGAGTGTTTGATTTATTGTGAATTGATTTTTGGGTGTGGTGTGAGTGATGGGTTCGACTTTATTTTTTTCATGTGGTTCTCCATTTGTTCAAAAGACTATTGCCTGTCCATTCAATAGTTCTGGCACCATTGTTGAAAATCAGCTGACCATGGACACATGGGTTTATTTCTGAGCTCTTGATTCTAATCCATTAATCTATATGCCGGTCTTTGTACTGTCTTCATTATATTACTTTGCAGATAAGTTTTGAAATCAGGAAGTGTGAGTTTTCCAATTTTGTTCTTCCTTTTCAGGCTTGTTTGGGCTATTTTCAATCCCTGAAATTTTATATGAAATCTGTACATAATGAATTTTAGGAATCAGTTTATCAGTTGCTACAAAGAAGCCACATGGGATTCTGATAGCAGTTTCATTGTATCTGTAGATCAATTCAAAGAACGCTGCCATCTGCCCTGGCCAGTGTGGCTCAATTGGTTAGAGCTTCGTCCAGTAACCGAAAGGTTGTGGGTTTGATTTTAATTCAGGGCACATACCGAGGTTGCAGTTTGATCCCTGGTCCCATGGCAGAGAGGTGCGACCCCCGGGTCCAGACACCTACGATTGCGATCCTGGTGCCCACCAGTCCCCTGTCTGGGTGTTTACGGCAGGAACCAATCAATGCTTCCTTGTCATGCAATGACAAAAATGTTCTCCTGTAAGGATTAAAAAAAAAGAACATTGTCATCTTAATAATATTAACTCTTCTCATTCATAGACAGCTATTGTTGTTTAAAAAACATTTCATACTGGTTTTTTTTGTTTGCCTTTGTTCAGTCTGTCTTCACTTTAGTGGTCATGCGTGAAAACGGGCTTTAATAAGGAAATATAGAATTGAAGTACAGTGGTATAGACAAGGAACCACAATTAAGGAATAGAACATGGTCCCTGTGAATATATCCAGGTAGAACAGTTCCCTGAAGGATCAGTCTTATGTTAGAGGCAAATCCGAGAGGCATTCCATTCAAGCGCCTCATTTGGGGTCATCTCTTTCTTCCACAAGCTGCAGCCCCTGGGCTCCCTTCCTTTTTAATGCTGTGGCTGCCATGGCAACAGTTCAGATGGGCTGGAAGAGAGAAGATGAGGCCTCTCTCTGGAGCCATCATTAGTGCTACTCTGGCCAGCAGGGGGTGCCAAGAAGAGCAGCCACTCCCCGCTTCTGTT
>PVKM010037851.1:0-14257 GCA_004027735.1 Carollia perspicillata | reverse complement strand
ACAAGGTGGCGCACTCAGTGCTGAACAAATGCTTCCCCCCCGCCATCAGAAAGCTTCGCAGTCTTACAAGGAGGTGTGAAAAGTACTGCCACCGAGTTGTACACAAGCCAGCAGCAGAGGCATAAGGGAGGGGTGAATCGATTACACCTTCAAAGGACAGGAGAGGCTTTATAGTGGAGTCACCGCTTAAATGATTAAGTCTTAAAAGCGAAGGAGTAACTTTCCCAGGGGAATGGGAGAGGAACATCTTTGGAGTCTTCCCAACACAGATAGGCTCTCCGTGAAGCTACAGTAGTCACTACCCTTCAGACATTCCAGTTTCCAGAACTCACAGAGAGCAAAGGACAACTCGAGGGTGGTCTGTCTCTAATTCTCCAACCAAGCAGTGGCTGTGATGCACATGAAGGCTCCTAAAACTGACCATCCTGGGGGAATTTGGAGTTAGAGAAATGCATTTGATTTACCAAGATCTTTGTCCAAAATTACGGCCTTGGATAAGCTTAGTTCCTGCTGCAGTTCCTTAATCAGGTCGCTGGGTGCGGGAGGCACCCACAGCACGGGGCCGTGGGAGATGTGGTATTGGCACGTGTGCTGGTGCCTCATGAAGGGGTGGTATTAAAGCCAGGTAGAGAGCAACAACTCAGGCTCTTTGAGTGATGCTCTTGCTTCACCTTGCCAACTCCAGTGGACACACGGAGTCATTGTTAACATGTCTGGAGACAGAGGGGCGGCATCAGGTGCTGGGGGTGGGGATGGAGGGGGTGCTGTGACTGCTTTAGCTCACCTGAGGCATTAGAAGTAAACTGCCCAGTGCCTTTTGGACAGCCCGGACCTTCGATCTGAAGAGCCAATGATCAAATAGGCAGGAGAGAAAGGTCCATAGGTGGAAATATGAGATTAAGTGAGGGCCACAGTGGGAAGCTGGCACACAAGAATGCCATTAACTCTACAAGAATCCCTAATGGAAATGAGTTCCGGGAGAAATAGATGGTTAAGGTTTCTTGGGAACTAGAGGCAGCAAGAACAACACTGTGGAAGGTATCTGAAAGATGAATTTAGGGACAAAGCCAGTGTGCTGTGGGCTTGGGAAGGACTGGGGGATGGTGAGTTTTTAACCTGCTGTTTCAAGATTCCTGACAGTAGAAGGAATGTAAGTCATAAGTCGGCATGCAAAGGCAGGCACAAGGCTCAGAGATACTTTTGATTTGTTTTTCCCTAAAAATTGAGAAGCAGCATTTTCTGCCAATGGCAAGGGACAGATGGGCCAAGAGGAGCTGAAGAAAAAATCAGAGGAACAAGGGGAAGTGGAACAGGATTGGGTCAGGAGGACAGGGTAGTGGGAGAGCCTTGGCCGAGAGAAGGGACTCCTGGCCCATTAAAGAGAAGAGAAGATGGTTGAAAAACAGTGGTTGTGAACATAGTTCCATTTTGTGGCGATGGAAAGGGAAGATGAGAGACTCATCAAAGTGCGGCTATTTTTTTCAGTCAAGTAGGTGTTGACATCAATTGAGAGGGGAGTATAGAGTGGGGGACAAATGGGCAGGTGTGAAAGAGCTGTTACAAGGATGGGGAAGGGAAGAATGTGGGATGAGTCAAGGTACCCAGGTGCTGTTGCCAGCCACAGAACTGCCCAGAGCTGCGTGGATCTGGAATATCCATCAGCTACTCGGTAAGTGACTCTGGTGTGATGCCACTGTGTTAAAGCCTGCTGGGAAGGAAGCCTGGGGGCCTCTCCAAGGAGCTGACAGATGGAAGCCACAGGCACTAGAGGTTAGCGATGGCATAATTCTAGCTCCTAAACTATACAGGGGAATAGGAGGGAACAGGTATACCGGGGCATGTTGGGTGCATTAGCTAAAAATGGGAGGTACCTATAGGAAATCGCAGACATTTAGAACCCTCAAGGAGCCATACCCACTGCATTCTCCTTGTGGTCTTCAAAAACCTCTCAAGGTTGGGCACATGGCTCTGGAGTAACGAGAGGTTGTCAGCTACGGTCAAGGTCCTCATCACCGTAACTAACACTTACGAAGGACCTTCTCTAAGTACTACACATATATTACATTATTTATTCAAATTTCAAAGTCAAGGAAATTGAATCTCAGGGAGGTCAAACCAATTGTCCAAGGTCACACAGAGCTGAGATATGAACTCAAGAAGTTTGATCCAGGACTCATGCTCTTAGCCAGTAGGGGCAGCTTTCGCCGAAGCTGCCACCTGCTTCTCCAGCTTTCACAGCAGTTGTCCGTGAGTCAAGGCCAGGCAGTGTCTAGGGTGCCTGGGTGTCTATTTGTCTTTGCCGCCCCCTGGCCCAAGTAGCCAGGCTACTGGATCAACCATCTGAGCACCAGATAATACAAAATGAACTCTCAACAGAAGCCACTTGAGTTCACTCCATATTCTATCGCAGAGCCCACGCCAGCTGCATGGAGGATCCATGGAAGATTCCACTTTGTTTGTGACTTTAGGTGTTGGAACTTGGCTTAAAGACTGAGAGTGCTGGAGGCTAGCAACAGTGTGAAGATGCTGACAGTGTTGGGATTTCTATACCTAGGAAAATGAGCCTGCCTGGAGCTCCTTTTAGAGGCTCCGTCATGACTATTGTAGTAGGTCGGAGCCGCTCATCTCACAGCAGGGCAGGCGTAAGCTGTCTGTGAGTCAGGAATCAAACAGATGAGGGGCAGATGACCCTCTGGACACTTGTAGCAGGAGATTACATGGTCCCTGGGCTCTGTCTGTTGGGGAAGAAGCTGGAGGACCAGCTCTGGTCAGCTTTCATTCATTAGCCCCAGCCAAGCTGGCCAGAGCCAACAGCCACTGGGGCCTCTCGTTACTCACAGTGGGTCAGATCCCAGCTGCTTTTCATAGGTCTTTAGGGTGCTTTGGTTTGACGCTTTTACCTGAAATGTGAAAAGGGGCCGAGAACTGAAGGAATGGATGACCTAAGATACACAGCTAGGAGAGAACCAAACGGGTCCCATCTGTTCCTCCTTCAATTTGCCCTGCCTGGTAATAGACAATAATAGTTAACTTTTATTGAATATCTCCTATGTTCATGGCACTATGCTAAACATTTTACACACATTATCCCATCTGAGCCTCACAAAACCTGACTGTGGCAGGCACTTATCTTCCTTATTTTATAGATGAAGCAATCCAGGCTTCTGAGGCAATCTACCTAAGATCACATAGCTGATAAGTGTAGCAAAACCAAGATTCCATCCAGGTCATACTTAAAACAGCACATTCTTAACTCTTAATAGCACACAGCATCCACCCCGCCCCCAAGGCCACCAAACAGTGTTTCTCTTCTGAGCAAATGTTTCCCCTCTAGGCTCTGTGCCTCCCTGACCTCAGGCATCTCCCTCATTGCCCAAAATTCAAAGACCCTGTCTTGCTCCGAGGCACTGGCCTCCTGGACTGGTCAAAGGGCAAAGGCCCCTAGACTGTGCACCAGGTCACACATCATTCAGGCTCCTCTTCTTCCACAACCACCCCCTCTGCATGGGAAAATGAGGGCTAAGAGAAACCTGTTCTCTGAGTCACCCTGGCTGCAGGAGGGGTGGGTGAGCTGGGCGCAGAGGAAGTACTGTGGAGCTGCCCTCATGGGAAGAGTCCACTACGGGGATGAGGTCAGCAAGGGACCGATGGGAAAGGAGGGCCTTTGTGGAGTCAGATGAAGTGGGTGGGAATTAAAGCTCAGAAAGGAAGGGCATATACTTGGGAGCCCATCAAAGTAGATATAAATGATGACACTGAAAAGGTAAGTAAGGCTGGGTTGTAAAAAATGTCAAAGGCCAAGCCAACAGCAGAGCCTGGGCTTTCTCTTCCAGATAAAGGGCAAGTGCTGGGGGCTTATGTTCAGGGTCACAGGATTAAAAAGCATTTTTGTCTAAAGAGGGATTTTAAAAAGAAGAATCTGACAATAGGGTTTAAGGTAGAGAGAGAAGGAAAGATACTCTGATTATACTGCCTGTGCTTTGGTTTTTTGAATGCTACTTAAAATTCTAAAAGTAGAAAAAAACATAACTTTTGTTATGAGTCGCCCTGGTGTTGGGGGTAAGGGGGGAGTCTGAAGACTCCTCACCCAGAGCTTCCCTCAGCAGACCTCCACTGTCCGCGGGAGCCGGAGCTCACAGCCTGGGTCTCGGGACAGCAAAGGCCTTCCTGCGTCACGTCACGTTCAGAATCAGGTCCTCCAGAGACAGAGCTTCTCCTCAGGGTGCAGCATTACGTCTGCCCCAGTGCTAGGGACACGGCACCCACTATCCCAGGCAAGTCACACTGGAAGGCCTCCTGGTTTAAAAGCCTCATTTTGGATATAGGAAAATAAAGACTGTGTGATGGGGAGTGTACTTCTTATCTATCCCCTACCACCACACCCAGTATCTCCCCCAAATGAGGCTTTTGGAATGCTTAAGACAATGGATGCAAACCCTTGCCAAAACGTCTGGTCTCTTCAGCATGCTCTCTGGTGGCTGCAACGTCCCCATCCCAAAGCCGAGCAGGGACTGAGCACAGACAGGATTTCTGCTGGGTTCTAAACCGATAATTTTCTACATACTTGGCAGAAGAGATGAGAAAAAAGAACCAAACGGGGAGACAGAGAACAGAGTTCAAGATCAGGCCGCACCACTAATAGCTGCAACACTAATAACCGGGAGGATCTTAGCCTCTCCTGGGCTTGTTTAAATGAGGGGTTTGTGCTAGTTGATCCCGACAAGCCCTCAAGCTCTTTAATTCTGTTCAGTGCCTCGCTTTTCGCAGCACCACTCACCATCCACCACATCCCAGATAGAGTCACTTTCTCAAAATACAAATTGGTCCCCCCAGTGTATCGCATGTCAACAAGTCCCCCACTGGACACGCCAGCCCAGCCACAGCCCTCACTGCGGCCTTCGCTGTCCTGTGGGACCTGGCATCCGCCTGCCTCTCCCCACAGTCACTGAGCTCAGCCACCCTGGCTTTCTCTCACCCCTGAAACTCGTCCGACTCCCTCTTGCTTTCTGACTTTTACACATACTACCCTCTCTGCCTGGAATGTTCTTTATCCTGTTTTTCACCTGACTCACTCCTACTCCTCTTCCAGGTTTCAATGAAGTGTTACTCCCTTAAAGAGGACTCCCGGAAGGCTGCTGCTCAGTCTGCAATAGCCCTCCTGGGCCTTCTGCTTTTCCTCGCTGCATTTAGCAATTAGTAATTCGGGGTCTACTCACTGGGACCACTTAACCTCCAGCTCCCGCACTAGAGGGAAGTCCACAAGAGCAGAGACTGGTTCCGCTTTGCTCACTGGACTCCCGGGACCCAGAACTCAATAAATATTTGCTGAATGTGCAATGCAGAGGGTGCACACAAAAGCCAACAGGCCCTGTGTTTGGGCATCAGGGTCGGGGCTCTCTGAACTGGATACTTCCGGTCCCTCCTGTTTCTCCCCAGTTGCAATGTCAGATCTCTTACCTGTCAGCTGCTTTTGCCCTGCCTGCCCCTGCAAAACCTCCAGCCTCAGTGTGAAAATAAATGGATACCCCTCTTAGCCAGTTTTAAGAGGGTCACAAACGAGGTAGGAGCCTGAGATCTGGGAGTACAAATGCTGCCCCAGTGCCCAGCACTCATTTGCTCCTCACTCGCACCACACACTCGTCCCCTCAAGGAAGGGCAAGAGCAACTTGCAACCCAATCCCTGGAGCCTCAGAGCATTCAGAAGAGAGCTCCCCAGAGAGCCTGCCTCCGGAAACACTGGAGCGCTTTGGACTGACAGCTCGCTCCTCTCCACACCGGATAACATCGGAGCTGAGAATGAGCGCAACAGCTTCTGAATTCAGTGCGTCGCAATGTCAAAGGCAGCAGTTTCCAGTTGGTGTTCTCAGACTGAAATGCAGAGGACACCTTTTGTTGGGCACAGTGTTTGGAACCTCCAGCGGTTTAAGGGCCCAAGTTAAAGTAACTAACTTTCCTCACTCCATTCTGGCCCTCCCCGACAGAGGCTCATTCACCAGAATGTCAGAGGAGAAACAAAGACAGCTGGCTGTTTCTCCCTGGTGTCTATAATTAGATTCTCGTGAAGAACTTGGCCACACAGGGCTTTGCAGGACAAATACCTCCCCCCTTGACACCCTCCCCCTCTAAGGGTCTCTCCATCACTCATCTCCACGGAGACCCAGACAAAGCAGCCATTCACTTACCCTCTTCAGCCACGCAAAATGCTTGTAAACATCAATGTCCCCATCCATGCTGGGCACCCATGTCAGCAGTTAGATTCCTTGGTTGAAAAGCCCTTTCTCTGGCCGGAGACCAAGTTATCTTCTCTTCCTTGTCTCTGCCCCTCCCCCTCAGGAACGTCAAGCTGTGTTCGAGTTGCCCCAGTTCCCTGGCCTGCGTCCTCCAGCCTTTCCCTGAACAGTTTTAGATACACAAGGGCTCAGCCCAGACTGTGCAGCTCCGGTATCCTCCCCCACCGCCCCCACTGACACATGCGGGCACCAGCGCTGAGATGCAGAGCCTGCGGAGCTATCCAACCTAGCACAAAGGTAGGGGAAAAGACAGACTTGGACAGAAGTTGTAAACACACACACACACACACACACACGCACACACACACACGAACATTCTTTTGGTGATAATACCAGAGCCTGCCAGAGGGAAACAGTCCTGAAGAAAATTCCTCGTCTGGCTTCCCCTTTCTGGAGTGGCTGGAACTCATTACGGACAGACCCCGATTTCCTGTCTCTGCTGCACTCTGCATTTACCCACAGGCTCCCAGCTGCTCTCGGTTTATTTGGGACTGGGGAGAAGACTAAAAATAAGCGCTGCTCTTGGAGGAGCTGCTGGTTCCCACACACAGGCTGACCCCCACCCTGGAGCCCACGCCTACCCCTTGTCCTGGCTGTGCCCTGAGGGGAGTCTATCGTCTCCAAAAAAGAACAGATTCAGAACCAGCTCCGGTCTGGGTCCCTGGCCCTGCTGGGCGTCTGCTGTCCTTGGCGCTGGTGGCAGTAGCCACCAGAGACCAACTGCTGCAACCTCAGAGCCCTCTGCCACTTGGGGGAGTCTGGCTCCCGCCTGCTGCCAGCCAACACCACCGGGCTCCCTGGGGCCGAATGCTGAGCCAGGTTTTGGGGGGCGGGGTGACCAATCTTCTGTCAAATTCCAGGCCTGCCTCACTGGTTGTCCACCACTCCAGACTCGCCTCACAAGCCAGGGAGGGAGGAAGGTAAGGCTGATGCATGTGGAGCCCAAGAGGTAGGGAGAGCTCTGGGTGGGAGCCTGAAGAAGGCAGTTGCTGGCAGACGGGGCGCTTCGTCTGTTTTCCTATTGGCAGGTCACATGCTGGCTTTCCAGGGGCCTCTCCAGCACTCCCCCCATGCTGCCCCGAGCACCTCACGCCGCCAGTCTTCTTTGAGTTCCCTTCAACAGCTCTTCTCCCTTGCCCAGCCCTTGACATGCCAACCTTTGGCTATGACTGACTATAAAAGTCATCTTTGATGTGGGTACAGTGGGAACTGTGGTTACATGAAAGGGCTCTGAGCTCTGCTGGGTAAATGACTTGCAGGCACACAACTTGTGACTGCAGGGGCCTTCGGGTGCCCTCCAGAGTCACCAGGGATGCACTGAGCCTGAACAGAAGGCTCTACTGGGGGTCAGCCTGCCCCTCAGCACAGCATCAACACTCCCCATGGCCTAGAGGCAGGGCCTGAAAGAAGAAGCAAAGCAGAAACCTCTCCAGCAGCCTGATTCCATCCTGGTAGGCTGGCTCAGCCCACAGATCACAGGAGGAGAGCTCTGGCCAGCAGCTGGTTCAAGGGGCGGAGTAAATTCCTGGAGACACACCCAGATCTGAGGCCAGGAAGGAAAAGCAGGCTCTGCTGCCCTGCACTGGGCTCTGCACCCTTCTTGCCCCTGGCCCCGTTCCAGGGTGTGGCCGGGGCCCCAGCCAGGCAAGGTTCTCAACCCAGATCCGTGGTAGTGTGTGTTAATAAACATCCCTAAGGTTGCAGGGGTAGGTAGGCCTTCTTTTTTTTTTTTCTGTGTAAAAGCCTAAGAAAGTCAAATGAAGATTTCACACGTTTGCCTAGGATCCAAAGCAAATGAAACTGACTTCCTTCTCTGGGAAAAATAGGGAATTACCATATGGTATGTGGTAAAGGTATTTCTGGGGCTCCAAGGAGGAAGATGCCTGGGAGCTGTTTTGGGAGCTAGTTGGAGAGGTGGGACACAGTTCCAGCCCCTGCTTCCCCCCTGCCTCTGGAGGGAGGCTGGGTGCCCTTCATAGGTTCCAGTGTGAGAGGAGGAAAGAGGCAAGCCAGGGCAACATCACTGCCTCTCAGCAGGGCTACCTCCCACCTGTCCACGGGGAGCTGGCTCAGGAGGCAGACCCTCCCTTTGCACCCTCCTCAGCACCCCCAGGCCTCTCCACTTCCCCACCGGCCCTGCCATACTGAATGGACCACAGCTGATGGTTTATATATATGTCCTCTTTCCCAGGCTGGAGGGCACATACATGTCTGCGCCCTGCCTCTGCTCTAACCTCTGTTCCTAGCACGCTTCTTGCTATACAGTAAGAATGGACACATTTTTTTGAATGAAAGAATGAGGCGCAAATGGTAAGACTGACAAGATAAGACTAAAGTTCTACTTGGAGAAAATGAGTCTTAAAGGTCTGTTGTCCCAGAGTAAAGATGCTTGACTCGAAGAGGAGAGGACAGGGCTAATCTCACCTGTTAATGCAACGCATGCGTGATGAGTTGGTTTTGAGGAGCAGAAATGGAAAGAGGGAGGGAGGAAGGGAGGGAGGAATCCAGACAAGCTGCAGCTAAATTCTTGACATATTTTTATGGTATACTCAAGTAGCAATTCTTACTTCAGCCTCCCCCCACTTTTTTAAACACCAAAGTACATTTTATTTATTTGTAATTCACTAAAAAATCCACAAAATAACACTCCAAAGGACCAGGAGCAGGGCGGTGTGTGTGGCTGGGGGGCTCCGTGAGGTGCGACAGACACAGGAGCGGCAGGCACCTTTGCACGCCCTAACCCCGCAGGCGCCACCGGCCCAGACGTGGCCCAGCCGGCGCACGGAGAGCCAAGCCCTGGCTGCACTGTCTGACTCAGAAGGCCGTCCCTCCAGGGCACCACTCAGTGGTCCAGAGGGGCTGGGGCATCAGACAGGCTCCTGAATATGTTCTTAAAGTGTACACAAAGTACTAGCTATTCCTTTGTATAAATCACTGTCTCTGAAAACAAAGTTTTCATCCAAAAATGATCCATGACTCCCAAAAGATTGGAAGCCTGGATTTTATTTGGCCTAAGCAGTTATTCCTAAAGGTTTAGGCTGCCCTTAGGAAGGAGGGGTGGAGGCGGGGTGGGGTTTCTGCCTCCGTTACACTGCCCCTTTGAGGTACAGTCTCAGTCCCTTGACCCCCCTCTGAAGACGGAAGTTCTCAGGAACCACACAGGGTACACAGAGGGGTCATTACAGTGACCCCAACAGCCCTCGGGGCCTTTCCCAAACAAGTCACTCACCGGCAAGCAGACTCAACTCACTACTGTCGGCATGTGTGGCAGCCAGTGGAGGGGACCAGGCAGGACACGGGCAGACTAAATGTTTGGGGAGCGAAACCACAGCTAGAGGGCACAGTGGTTGGATTTGAACAAGGGAGCTCACGTAGTTTACCCTCCTCCTCATCTCAGGGCTTAGGAGGGCACTTCGGGACAGTCACCTACTTGGCTGGAATCCCCGGTACGTGTGGGAATGAGTGGGGGTGGGGTTCCTGAGGTTTTGTGACTCCTGCCGGCTGCCAGGGGTCAGTGGCATCTAACCAGGCACATCTGTGGACTGAGAGGGGTTTTGTGGGTCATGTGCCATTCCACTGACCTGTCACCTGAACCCCAAGCTCCAGCTCAGCTCTGAGCCTTGTCCTCTGGGCCACGGTGACAGGTGCCAGGATACCCTGAATAAACCTTTCAACAGGTGTGACACACAGTGGGCCTGCTGTGCAGAAAGGAGAGTGGAGAAGAGGAGGTTGAGAGGGACGAGCTCAGGACATAGCTCCTTCGGGCGGACAATTGAGCCCTGCTCGGAAACCAGCGCAAATGTGGCAGGCTCTGTGAGCCACGTGGTCTGTGTCACGCTCAACTGCCACTAGCAGTGCAAAGGCAGCCACAGCCAACACAGAAGCCAATGGGCGTGGCTGGGTCCCAGTAACACTTTATCCATGGGCACTGAAAAGAGAACTGTACATCATTTTTACGTCACAGTATACTTGGGTGGGGATTTCTCTCAATCACTGAAAAATGTAAAAATCATTTGTAGCTCACGGGGCTTACGCGAGAACTAGGCAGCGGGCACAGGCAGGCCAAGGACTGCAGACCCCTGGGCCACGACAATGCTTCCCCACCTACACAGAACTGCCTGGGCTGGAGGTGGTGCTTGTGAAAACACAGATTCTGACCCAGTAGGCTGAAATTCTGTTTCAAAAACAAGCTCCCAGGTGATGCTCACACTATTGGTCTCAGGACTGTATTAGAGTAGAGACCCCCTTCAGAAGTTCCTTGAGTCACAAGGTACTGAACCAGTTTGCCTGAAGGCAGGAATTCCCAGCAGCCTGCACAGGGAGAGGGCAGAAGACTCCGGGGGCGTGGCTCTGGCAGGCCCCATCTGATCTGATGGCTGGGTGTCTGCATGCTCAGACCTCAAGCTCCGCTAACCTGGCAACACCACCCACCATGTCCCTGGGGTCTGAGGCAGGAAATTGAGTGGGGAAGGATTTATTTGCTCTTTCACCAGTGTTTGCACATTCTTGGTCATTTATAAACATTGGTTCTTAGGGACAGAAATAGTCTCCTCAGGTCAGGCCTGGAGCCAGATCTCTAGAATTTAGTAGGGTACAAATTACTTTGGGGGAGGAAAAAGCCAAAGTTCAGGAAAAATAAAACTGCTAACTTTGCAGTGACTGAAGGCCCCCAATGTGGGTGCTGTGCCATGAAAAGTATATTCGACATTCCCCCTCAGTACTAGAGGCTTCTCTAGGACAGGGTGTGGCGGCTGTGGGGTCAGGAAATGCCTCCTGGAAAGAGAGAGCCATCCTCACAGTGCCCCAGCCAAAGGCACTGAAATTAAGATGTCTGAACAGACCTTGTCGCCACTGACAATGGAAGGTCAGGACCAGCCCTCCTGTGTCCTCTCCCTGACCACAAACAGTGGGGGCCTCCCAGGTCTGCCCTTTGTCCTCTGGGTTCCCAGGGAAATGGGAAAGAATGGTCTTTGCCAGCTGACCCAGGTGCACTGTCCATCAGCTTGACTAATGAGGTGCTAATGTCATCTATTTAATTGAAGAAAACAAGGTATTTTTCTTATGTAAAGCCCATCCATACCTTCTTCCTTAATGTTTAGACTTTCCAGAATTTGTCCCTGACTCCCACCTAGTGGCTTCTTCCAGTACTGCATGCATGCACAAAGAACCCCCACCCAACACACGCACCAGCCCTGCCCAGAGCAGGAGTTCTCTGGGAGCCAAATGCATGAAGATAGAGCTGACACCTATGACTTTCTGAACTCTCACTGAAGTTCACACCTGTCACGGATGGAGGGCAAGAAACGGATTGGAAATGGGCTCCCACAGGCTCTGCTTTTTTTATTCTTGAAAAGTAAAAACAGGCACCAAATTTCCCCTTCTCTCTTTCAAAAGACAAAGGTTTTCCTATGAAATTTTTTGTCTAAATTTTCAAAATGAAGATGTTCAATAGCATATACCCTGATCAGGCTTTGTTCCAGGCCCTGGGTGGAGAACGAGGTACAGAGACCCAATGAGAAACCCAAGCTCACAGTTTATGATTCAAAAACCAGCTTTCTCTCCCCACCTTTTTTTGCAACTACTCTGGTTTTTCAATATGGTAAACAGATTTGCTTCCTTGGACAGAATCAAAGATTGCAGGCTGAATCTGGCAGGACTGCCTGGGCTTTGTTTGGGGAGCTGGGAGCTGAGAAGCCGCCACTGGTGACAAGGTGGTTGAACTGATGAGGAGGGTGGCCTTGTGCCCTACTGGGCCTGGGTCTCTTTCTTTGTTTCTTGAAAGACTTGTTAAGAAGGTAACTAAAGACACCTGAACTGACCAGCAGGCTGTCCAAGGCAAGCACATATCCTGAATGGGGCCTAAGTCCCCCAGCCCAGCCAGGCCAGCAGAGGTCACCCACTCAGGACACCCTCCTCCACTATGCCTGAGGTGCCAGCCTCCCCTGAGCCCTGACACTGCGCAGATGCACCTGGAGAGGCTCCCTAACCTGTCTGCACTCTGGAAACCAAGGTGTAAACTGAGGAAGGCAAAGGCAGGTGCCTGCAGGTGCCTAAAGGAGGCCCCTCAATAGAGCCCCACAACAAACTGCAGGACTGGATTGCTTGGCCGGTTTGTGCACACAGACCATCAAACCATCTGTCATTTTTAGTAAGAAAATTGGGACCCAAAGGAGGGAAAAAGAGGCTCGCCCAAAGCCACATAAGTGGCAGAGTGTGGGCCTTTCAGTGCATTCTTCACCCTGCCCAAGCACAGTGACTGGGACACCTGCAACCTTGAGGAGGAAGGCCTGAGTTCCTGCTGTGGGGCCAGGCCTGCTCCATGTACCCCACTTCCAAAGATGCTGGTGGGGGTGCAGAGTACAGCCCTCTGGAGGTTCTCTGCCAACCTCTCTCCCTCCCCCTGGAGCCTGGGCACTGCCCTGGTTCGCCCTCACTCTGCTGCTGCTGGGTTTGCCTGCCTTTCCTTGCACTTCATCTTGAGCCGCTGAAGCCTCGGGTCTTCCCCAAGGATTTACCAGACCCGCATCCAATGCCATTAGACAGCAGGACAGACTGGCGCCTGGCAGGAGATGAGAAATGTATGTTCCAGACTGTTAGAGAAGTACCCAAGCTGCCCCATGCAGAGACTCTGCTGGCTCAGGCATCTCATGGGCATCTCCCAGGGACCTGCATCACCAGTCGCCACTGTGCACCAGGCCGGATCCCCTCCCCCACATCAGATAGGTGTCCCCAGCCCTACAGGGCCCACGGGAAGCTGGCTGACTAGCCCCTGTATGACCTCTACTACCCATCCTGGCCCTAGATCTGCCTAACCAGCCTCCACCCAGCTAAGCTGAGCAGATGTGGAAGAACAATGGGGACACTCCTTCCATCATCAAAGTACAGTCAGATTCCTGGAAGTGGTCACAGCAGCACCAGCACCTTCTTGCCGGTTGCACAGTGAGCATCACTGATAAGCACCACTCTCCTTTCTTAACTTCAGGACCATCTGGAGGGGGTCAGGGGCTCTTGACTAGAAATGACCATGTTCTCCCTCGGGGCAACACTGCACACTTCACCACAGGTCTAGGAAGTGGTTGCAGGGAGGGGAAGGAGGCTTCCCCTTTCTGAAACTTGGCTCTCTTCCCACCATAGCAGAGATGCCTCAGCCTTCCCGCCTGGGCCTCAGCTTCCTCCTCTATGATCCTCCATGACCCTGAGGTTGGCCCTGTTTGCCAAACACAAGAGACAGCTCCTGAGGGTCACGCTGCTGTGGGTGCTGCACCACAGCACAAGGCAGCCGCACCGCTGCTTCTCTGCAGGCCTGACCCCGGCTTGCTCAGACTGCAAGGCACACCTGCTATACCAGAGCCTAACATGAAGCTCTCTGGTGCTCTACCAACTTCCCAGGGATAGGCCCAGATGTCAAAAAGAGATACTGCTGCTAGAACAAGGGAATCCGGGCCCCGTGTTCCTTTCCTAATTGAAGCCCCAAAGGATGTCCTCAGCTCAGAGAGCTCCACACAAACCCTTCAAGGCCAGGAGCCCACCTTTCCTCATTCTACTGGCTGCCAAGGGAGGGAAGACCCTGTTTTAGGCCCCAGAGCCCTGGAAACTCACTCACAGCCCATGGACACTGAATCCTGGGAAGGCCTGCTCTACTTTGTCCTTAGGATGAGCCTAACTTGTTTATAATTATCCCCTCAGAGAGTACTTGCTCTGCCCAGCACAGTGTGTCCAGCCCTGCCAACACCCAGCAGAGGAGGAACCACCCCTCCCCCCACCAAAAAAGCAGCACAGCCACCTATAGTCTTTCTGAGTTTGATGCACTGGAATCAGGAGCTCTCTTTCTATTGAGAATATATAGATGGGGGTCCAGGACTAGTCTGTCTGCTCTTCATGCCATTCTAACCACCAACCACTCCCCCATAGCCACCACTGCCTCCTTTGCAGGCCCTGTTTTCCTTGGGTACGACATATGCCGATAT
>PVKM010037850.1:0-14311 GCA_004027735.1 Carollia perspicillata | reverse complement strand
CAATAAGTGATAAATGTGAGTCCAGAGCCTCTACACTATGTCTCACTCCTCAACAACATGAAGAAACCTGTCTGCAACTGTGAGAAGCAGAAGCAAGAGGCACAGAGAGTCTTAATGGCATTCAGATCCTTGCTTCCAGTTAGTAAAATTCGGGGAGCTGCTCTAATCCATGCCTTTCCAAAAGGTGGTTGTTAAATCTTGCCTTAGTTCTGGGAGCTTCCCCAGAACCCTTTCAACACACCCTGTTTTATTGCTTAAGCCTTTGGTACATTTCTGTCACTTACAAGCAAGAGTCCTAGTGTCCTAGCAAGAAAGTAGCTGTCTTTGATTCAAACAAGCAGTTGTGAGGGTTAATTGTGTTCGGAGCCCTAGACTTGATCCCCTGTCACAGTTCTCTTATGCTTAGGGAAATCAGGGATCAGTCCACATATCATGTAAACTAACGTGAACCCTAAGACCCCCTGTTTATGATCAGCTTCTCATTTCAGAAGAGAAGAATTAATTCACATGTTGAAATCCTCATGCCCGATGGGGTCATCTTAGGAGGTGGGGTGGCTGGGTAGTGCGTAAGTCAGCGAGCTGGGAAGCCCTCATGAATGAAATGAGTGCCTCTCTAAAAGAAGCCCCAGAGAGCCTGCGAGCACCTTCACCACGTGAGGACATAGCAGAAGGCTCTGGCATGAAGCAGGAAGAGGGCCTTCTCCAGAATGCAACCATACTGCCACCTTGATCTTGGACTTCCCCACCTCCAGAATAGTACAAATAAATTTCTGCTACTTATTAGCCACCCAGTCCATGGCATTTTGTTACAGGAGCCCAAACAGACCAAGACACCGATCATCACTCGAACAAAACTGATGGGTAAGCATTTTTGTTACTTGGAGGCCTGAGCCATCTTTCGACTTTTCCTTCTCAGCCAGCAGAGCCTGCGGGAAGAAAATATATGTTTGTATCTCTTTCTAGTGCCCCAAACCCATCTGTGGAGCCTGCTGACCACGGAGGAAAGAAATGATTCATCTCTAGTCCCTGGAATTCTGTGTGCTCAGGTTTTGACTTATTTTATAGTAAGGGGTGGAGGATGAGGGAGGTAGAGAGCGATGGGTACAGAATTACATCCGTATCAAGTTTAGTTCCCCAAATAGGAACGGGTGGCTTTCAACAACCCTGAGATTTGCTCTTGCAGTCTGGAAGCCATGAACACCATCTCCATCACGGACTTCTACAGAACTAACCTCACGGCTCAGGAGAATTTTAGGGGCAGAAAGGGAGAGATATCAATATTTGTATAACAGTGAGTTTCTTCATTCTTGTTACTTAGGCTAAGTGTTTTTGGAGAGTGATTTAATAGTGTTGCTCCAAAGGAGCTAGATTTTTCCACATGGGCTGCAGAAGACCTTGTCTTAAGTTTCACTGCAGGAGTCCATTCACTGGCTGCACGTTTGTTGTGCTACTTCCTCCTTTCTGTTGGTGCATGATCAAAAACTTGACGTTCATAATATAATGCTGCATGTCAACTGTAACTGAAAAAAACTCAGTACACGACTTTCATCATCTCTTCACTTTACTGAAAACAACCCCTTTGACTGCTGTGAAGCATTCTACCAACAGCGAAAAGTGTGCCAGGGCCTTGGTGACTCAAACAATGTCTGACACAAAATAGACTCTTAATAACAATTTAGCAAGAAGCGAATTTAATATGCCGAGGACCATATAGTTCTTAATGCCAGAAAGAGGCATTGAGGCTTGTTTTAGTGTCCTTTGAGTTCAGTCATTTTTGAGTCGCAGGCCCATTTCAAAATCTGGTTCAAGTTATAGGCCCCTGCCCCACAAAGTGAACAAGACACATGAAAGTTTGCTTAGAATTTTGGGAGGTTTGAGGATCTCTGTATCTGGGGTCTTTACACTTATAATTTCTGTTCAAGTAGGATATTAAATCATATAGAAAAATATTCACAATTTTTGGAGAAGGCTTGGGGGGTTCATTTGCATTCAGACAGCCTCATCAGTTTTCCCCAGCCCATTGTCACAGGGACTTAATTGAACTGAGCACTCACTCCTCATACAGCAATTTAAAAAGGAGTCCTATATAGGAGGTGGTGGGCAAGAAAGAAAACATAGGAAGGATAGTGATCCCTGTTCTCCAAGGACTTCCACTGCTGATCTCAGTTTAGAAGATTCTCACCACACCTGTACTTTCAGGCTGGATATGACTGCCTAGGTCTGTGCTGTTCATGACCTTCTTATAACAAAATCTTCCCATCGGAATCTGAACATTTATATGGACTGTGCCGTTTATTTTTTTAAGGGTAGCATGAGATGAAGGGACCAGGATATTTTGTAGAGAAAAATCTCTAGTAAACCTGCTGACGTCTGCTTTACCCTTTCTCTTTTCAATTAAAGTTCAATAGCCATAGTAGGTACTTAAAAAAAATCTCCTCTAGTACTACACCTTGGTAGATCCCTGTTCTCTGAGAACCATGAAGGAAACAAAATGATACAGAGTTCTGACCACATAAAAGTGATGAATTGGTGTTCACAAAATTAAAAAACAAACAGAGTGGAGAACATATTTGCATTACACATTTTTGTCAAAAGATTTGAATTTGAAGTAAAGAACTTTTGCACTGTATTAATAGTAAGGTAAATAACTACAATCAATATGGACAGATACTTTACAAAACAAGATATACAAATATGTAATGAGCCCCTGAAATGATGCATCATATCATTACTCATCAGGAGAAAGCAAGTCATAACCACAATGGGGTACTACCTTGTGCCCAACAAAATTGCAAAAATTAGAAAGCCTGCCAGTTGTAAGTTTTGGAGAGGATACACTTAAGAATCGCCTACATTACTGGAGGCCATGTAAAGTGGTACAACAGTTTGGCAAAGAGTTTGACAATATTTATATAGTCCATGAAAGGTACAAATTGTATCAGTAACAGAGAGAACGAATTAGCCCTCATAGTCACGTATTAAATCAAGTCGAAGTGTGTGTAACAACAATGAGCACACTACTACCAAGCAGAAATGTTCAACAGAATTTGAGTTAGTGAAATGTCTTAAAGAGAAAAGTATGGTCCTGTTCTTGCATCTCTGAAGAAATGAAACTGTTATATGACCCTACAAATGGTAATAAAATACTTGTAAGGGATAAAAAAAGTTTTAATAATGCTAACAGACCAGGTCAACACATTATAATGACAAGACATAGATGACATTACCAATAAAAGGAGACTTTCAAAGTATGTCATTTAAGCATAAGAGGAAATAGCCTGATAACCACCTCTTGATTTTTAATCTGTTTGCAAGAAACAACTAAATTGTATATCCAATTCTCTATCCAATACCATTAATCAATAACCCAGATCCTATGACCATGGCTAGTTTGAATAAGCCTGTTAACCTTTTCTGTCAGGAAAGATTGCCACCCTTGGAAATATTATTTAAAATTTATGAAGATACAGAATTAAATATAGGAAAAACATTGTACAATAATGAAAAATATCGACAATATTAATACAACATATAATGTTAATATTTTAGAACATAGGTAAAGGAATATGTAATAGTATACATAGTATAGTCCTTATATTTTACCTGTCGTTAAGATGTTCAGTCATGCTAAATATGGAATTGCATTTTATCTTTTTAAAGCACAGTTGGTTAATCAAATTTACCATCAGTGTATATTTAGTAAGTAAAGTATATGAACATCATAAGCTAAAAATTAAGCAAAGTATAATACTTCTGGTTGTTTCCACGCAGAAAAGAACCCTGGACATCAAGACTTATAATCAACAACAAACATATACAGAATGGGGTAACAGTAGGTTTACAATTGTTCATTTGTAAAATAATACAATAATTAGTAAATAACAATGTAAGCATAAACTCTATTTTGAGTACTCACAACTGTAAACCTATTTTTGCCCCACCCTGTATAGAGCCAGGTAATACATAAAGCTTAAGGTTAAACATTTACCTTCCAGCACAGAGCTTGGCATATAGTAGAAATTTGGTAAATACTTGTTAAATGAATAATACAAGGTAAGTTGTGGAGAGGGAATTGAATTATAATAAAATTTTAGGTGTACGAATCGTGACATAACTTAGAAAGGTGTATTTTCTAATGATGACACAGAATCCACCAGGGTAGCAAAGGGAAACTAAGCTAGAATATTAATTAAAAAAATAAAGCACAATGTGACTAGCTTATATTTAGCAAATAACAAATTGTAACAAAATCAAAGAGACAATAAATTTCCCTGGGAACACATATATAAGATTCCCGGTACTAAGTAGTGCTCGGTGAACTAAATTATACTATATTATATTTATCACTTCATTCAAAAAGCCAGTCACCATGACGGGGTTAAAATAAATATTTCAATGTAAAAATCAAAGTTACAATTTTTACATAGTTCTAAATTTGTTCCTTAGTTGAGAGACTAAGAACAATTTAAAGGTGGTAGGGCTTTTTTTTTTTTTTTTTTGTCAGCTTTTGCTTTTGTTTTTAACATAATGACATACAGAGCAATGTTGTTTTAGTGACGAACTCATGATGGGAAATTTGGAAAGAAAAAACGTGGCAAATATGTCCAAATATACTGTACATAAAACACACAGTTTTCAGTCCTGCCTGGTGTGGCTCAGTGGACTGAGCCTGGTGACTGAAGGGGTCACTGGTTCGATTCCCAGTCAGGGCACATGCCTGGGTTGCAGGCCAGGTCTCTGGTGGAGGGCACATGAAAGCAGGCACATATTCATGTTTCTCTCTCTCTCTCTAAAAATAAGTAAATAAAATCTTTTTAAAAAACACAGTTTTCAGAGACATAGTATAATATCTCAAGGAATATAAAACCTCATAGAGAGAAGAAATACAGTCTTACTATACTTTATAGAGTCTACTAAAGAACACCTTGAAAAATCTTGTGTTGATTAAAATTTAAGAGATAAAGTAAGTTGTTATTTTCCCTAATATTCAGCTTACCAAGGAAGCTACCTTAGGCTGGCAAGTTTTGCTGAAAGGGATGTGCATGATAATCGTGATATGACAACTGTATGTATGGTGACCACTTTATTTTCGGGAGGTTATTTAGGTCAATGGAAAGAAAATCTGCTGTTGTGTCATCTGATAAGACTGCAGAATGACTCAACATTACTGAAGTTGTAGAAATGGAAATTGCCAATATTCTTGTGTTTTCTAGCCACTTCTTTTCAGACCTGTTTAAATGCATTTCTTTCCTTCTGGTTATTTTCCATAGAATTCCTCAACCAGTAGCTTTTAGAAAGTTGTTTACCGAGATAAATAATATTTTATTAGGTCATAAGGGGCATCAGTGACACACTGACAAATAAAGAGAATACTAAGGGCCCATTTCCCCATTTACTTCCAGCCTTGTCCATCTTTCACATCGTCTACCACCCACCTTTGCTCCCCTCCCCTTCTCAGACCCCTGTTACTGTTACATTTTTCTGCATCATTTAACTAGCTTATGGTGGTAGAGGCTTGGAACTAACGACATAATAACCATTTTCCAGTTCTCTAATGACCAAACCTCAAATTTATTTTGGAGTTGCAATGTGCCCAGCTAGAAAAATCGTTTCCCAGCCTCTCTCGAAGCTAGGCGTGTCCATGTGATGAAGGTCTAGACAACGTGGTGGACACTAAAGTGTTGGAGGAGCCTTCCTGAAAGGCTTCTTAAAATGACTGCAGTGGACGCCTTTTGCTCTCCTTCCTGCTGCCTGTAGAGGGAAATAATGGTCAGTGTTCCAATAGCCACTTGGCAGCCAGTGCCTGGGTGGTGAAGGAGAACGATGGAACCCTGACAACAAAACCCTGCTGACTGCCACAAAACCACCAGACTAGCCCTGGAGTGCTAACTTTCCTGGCTTCTTTTGCTTAGAAGAAAAGTCAGCTACAGAGTTGGTCCACAACCCAGGCATATGCCCTGACTGGGAACTGAACAGGCAACCCTTCAGTTCTCAGGCCGGCACTCAACCCACTGAGCCACACCAGCCAGGGCCTAACTATGGAGTTTTAAATGCTATGATTGGAGTTGTTTTTTTATGGTTTAAAGTGACTGTTTTAGTGGCAAAAGAATGGATGATAGGCTCAAACAGGGTTACTGAGGACAGTTTAAAGAAGGGACTCTGTATAAAGGTACTGTCAGGGTTAGGGCAAATGAACATATTTGACAACCATAAGGAAACCCCTTTGGTGTTCCAGCCTAAAGAACTAAGGAAGAGAGCCGTTATTGGTCCCCAGGCTGTGTTAGAATTGGGTCTCCCGACAGAACCTGTGGTCTTCAAGCAGGCCTCCCCAAAGCGGAATCACAGTTCGAGAGGAGTGTTGCACTAAAACTACAACTCAATGGAAGAGAGCAGACTGGTCAAATTTATCTCTAGCATTAAATGTTTAATAATTTATAGAAGGCTTCTTTACTCATGATTTAACCAAGGAGAGTGTCATCAGCCATGGCAGAGGAAATGTAGGGTAGTTGTCTCAGCAATTCTTTCAGAAGCCTTGAAAAAGATTGTTGGCATAAAAATAATAATCCAATAATGATATTAGTTGAAATAATAGTCCAAATTTGTAAAGTAAGTTTTGTTAATTTCTCTCATATTCACTATGCTACCTATGGCTGTTCTAGAGATGGCAAGATGAGAGGGAAAAGTAAATGGCAGAAACATTGTTATTTAGCTTGTATAGTTTTTGCCATTTGGTTTATCAAAATGTTGATGTTTCCTCTCACTGGGTATTTTGAGGGTTTTAAGAAAACTTCTTTTTGGGTGAACGCCCCCATAAGGCCTGTTGGGAGAGTCCCTTTTACACACAGCCCAAATGGTCCACACTCAGTGCACGTGGCATTTGCATGTCCCCTGCCCTACTAAATTGTCCCATCGGAGCCCTGTCTTTTTTCCTCAGCTCTCACAAGTCCCTTCAGCCAGACTCCAGTGATTCATCGGATTTGTCAAAATCCGAATAGAATGTTAGTCCCCAGGGCCCGTGGCTGTAGGTTGGGGGAAGCACCCCTGTTCTGTTCACCAGGTAGAGGGGAGGAGAGCCATCATAGCATTTTTGAAATAAATGAAGGCAACTGCCTAGATGAGAACTGGAGTTACGGTACTTATTCAGATCCTGATATAGCAGGGGAGGCAGCACCACAACTTGTATTGACTCAAAGGCCATCAGGAGAGTGGAAAAGCTTTAGAATATTAAGAAAGAAAAGCCTTCAGGTGTGTTCTGATTGGAGATAGTTGACATAGCGAAACTGGAAGGGAGCTCATTAGAAGCAGGATATCTTATGTGATGAGTTTGAGAAGCATACTTGGCTTTTTCTGGCTGGTCCTCAGTTGAAAGTGGAGGCCAAAAAAATAGGGAAGTTGGCCATTGTTGGCCAAGTGCTAACTGCTCTAACCAAATGCAACAGAAACTGTGGTTTGGCTTCCCTGGATGGTTGTTACAGAGGATGTGGATCAGAGTTCTTTTGACATATATGGCCTGGTTATTGTTTATTTATACATTTAGGCTCTCATAATTCTTTCTCTAAAGAAGTCTTACTTACCCATCGCCATGAATTTTCAAGCCACCCCTCAAAATACCTGTCAGGTTGATTAAGGATGAATCACCAAATTAGGCCGGCTCTTCTGAGTTGCTCCTTGGTTCTGAAGAAAGAGTCTGGTATCTATTTTCATAATTTAGGTATAATAAAACATTTTGTTTTCAAGGTTAGAGCCTCACAAAACTAAGGAAATAGCAAATGTCCTACTTTAACATCCTATTACATAGGTCACAGTAGAGAGGACTCATTGAGAAGTTTGGCAGCAAATGAGAAACTGGATAGCAGCTAGAATGAACAATCAGGCAAAACGGAGCCCTTCCTTTCTCTTCTTTCCCTTTTCTAGTTTTTCTCCTAAGGCATAAACCCTCACAAGAAAGTCTGGGCTTCTTAGCACTGCTAGATCCTCTGGCCTCCAGCCCTTGGTCCAGCCTAGCCCTTCTCCTCCCATTTCCTACCACTGCCAAACACAACCTTGTATTTTCACGAGCAGAAGCTACATAATATTATGCTGAAAGTCAGCATAATATATAAAGAAGACATGAAAAGGATATGATGTATCCAGACTCAGAGAGTGTCTCAAGAATCTAGAGAGTCTACTAAGAATACGAGCTGGCTTAGTTCATAGCAGCAGTAATTGCTGTAACAACTTCCATTTCTTTTGTTTCTATTCAATAAAATAGCAACTTTTTGCTCAGTCTAACCTCTTATGAGAATGAAGTATGGGAAAAAATGAATAATTTTAGTGAGTAGTTTTAAGTACAATATGTAAACATAATATTTCACTTGGAATACCATGAGAATAGTCTCAGGAATTATCACTCTTAGCGTTCTAGGCTTTGACTTTGGATGAAATATCCCAGCTTCTCAATTAGTGGAAGTTTCCACATAGATGTGATTAATTTTTGGCACTGTAGGACCTTACCAAAACATGTAAGTATTAATATGGTGCTAAGTAGCAACTAGAGCAATATATTATAATTCTTTTCTACTTTTGAACAATCACAGGCAACCTAAGTGGAATACCCACAGGTATTAGTTTAACAAAGGTTATCCTATTTTTACTATTACTTAGAAAATGGACTATTGTCTTACCAGTTTGTTCATTACTTCTGAAAGCCTAGCTTAGGATGTAAATAGCCCATTAATGCAGTCGATCGATCAAAAAGTATTTATTAAACACCAAATGTGCGCAAGCACCATTCGAGGCAGTGTGATGCTGAAGTGTATCAAGTGCCTTCAGTGAGCTCTTAATTTCTTGGGATTTCAAGAAGTGATAAGAGCTAAGAAGAAGTAACATGTGGAAATGCCATCAGTGTGAGTGAAGAGGCTGCTTTCCCTACGGTGGTCACCGTTTTGCAATTACATTTGAATTTAGACTTGAATGATGAGCTGAGCGGGGTGCAGACCTGTGGAGATTTGGGAGAAGAGCACTCTAAGCATAAGGGAAAGCAAATGCCAAGGCCTTGAAAAGGAAAGTGTTTAAGAGGCAGGGGCCAATGTGTCTGGAGGGTAGGAAATAAAGGGGCGAAGGAGGCAGGGAGAGGAGGCAGGGGAGTAAGCTGGCAGTCATCCCATTGGGTGGGGCCTGTGGGCTGGGCGAGGACAGTGGATTTGTTTCTGGTTGTGAAGGGAAGCCACTGGGGGATTTTAAACTAAGGTTTGGCATGATCTGAATCACACTTAGAAAACTCACTTTGGCTTCTTTGGAGGATGGACTATGAAAGAGGCAAGAGTTCTTGGAAGTACATAACATGTCACTATTTAAAGATTTGTCTTGACAGAAGACCAATTTAGAGGCTGTTGCCACAGTTGGGGCAAAAAAATAGTGGTTGAACAGTATTAATGGCAGGATACATTTTGGAGATAGAGCTTATTATAGAAGCTGCTAATGAATTAGATGGAGATGTATAATAAAGAGAGGAGTCAAGGATGGCTTTTTTTATTGAATTTATTGGGGTGACGTTGATTCATAAAACCATACAACTCTAGTGTACAACTCAACAAAACATCACCTGCACACTGCATTGCGCTCTCATCATCCAAAGTAGTCTCCTTCCATCCCCATTGATCCCCCTTTGCCTACTTCCATTCCTCCCAGCCCCCTTTCCCTTGACCTTTCTTTGTCCAGTCCCACCAACCTCCCTCCTCTCTGACGGGTGTCAGTCTGTTCTATGTATCTATGCTTTGGTTTTATTTTATTTGTTAAATTATTATTTTTTCATTAGATTCCACATATAAGTGAGATCACATGGCATTTGTCTTTCTCTGGCTGCCTTATTTCCCTGACCGTAATGCTCTCCAGGTCCATCCCTGCTGTCACATGGGCACCTGGGCTGTTTCCAGATCTTGGCGATTGTAGACAATGCTGCAGTGAACATAGGGGTACATACATTCTTTTGAATTAGTGTTTTGGGTTTCTTCAAGTATATTCCCAGAAGTGGGATTGCTGAGTCAACAGGCAGTTTTACTTTTAATTTTTTTAGGTAACTCCTTACTGTTTTCCACAGTGGCTGCACCAGTCTGCATTCCCACCAGCAGTGCACTAGGGTTCCCCTTTCTCCACATCCTCATCAGCACTTGTTTGTTTATTTGTTCATAATAACCATTCTAACAGGCACAAAGTGACATATCATTGTGATTTCAATTTGCAGTTCTCTGATGATTAGTTCAGCATCCATTCATATTCCTATTGGCCATCTGCATGTCCTCTTTGGCGATGAATACCTCTTAAGTTTGGAGCTTGAACTACTGGATTCATAGGATGAAATCATAACCGAGGGTGGGAAAGTGAGTTTGGAGGGCAGGCCAAGAAACCCAAAGCTCTCTGTTGTCCAGTCCAATTTATAATAAGATGCTCATTAGACCTCACAAAGGTATGTCAGGAAGGCGGTTACATATATGTAGTAAGAAATGTCAGCTGAGTTGTTCAGCACTTTGGATTTTAACCCATGCCTACCATTCAGAAGCTGGATATCTATGGATGACTAAGTTAACTTCTGAGCTTCTATTTCGTCATCTTTAAATTGGCATACTGATAATTTTTTAAATAAAGTGAAGCATATTAAAAATGTTAAGCGTTTATGTGAGTTCAAATTTATTCAACTCAGGAAGTACTAAACTGGAAGTTTTTAGAAGTGCCCTACCCACAGGAACCAGGGGAAAGACTTTTATAGAGAAGAAGCCAAAGCAAAGCAAGGAAATTATTTGATTGGCTATAGCTTAAGCAGTTCCCTTACTTTGAAAAGCCCAGCTGGCTGTTTGTGATTAGTTATCCTTAGGTTTCAATTTCTTAACCTTGAGGAATTTAAGTTTAAGTTTGGTTTGCTTAAATAGGCCACTGAGACATTCAAGCCACCTCAGGTGAATGTCCTCTTTGTTTAATTAATTTAACATAATGAAAAAAGTAATATTCAACCTCAAATTTCTTGACTCATAGTCCAAAACACTTTTCACTCCACTACTATCTCCGTATTATCCAGCTGCCATTAGCTGCCATTGTTCGAACTCCAATCAATTCCAAAGTCTCCATATGTGTATGAACCTCTCTTACCCCTAACTGTCCATGGACTTCAGAGATTTGTGTAGTCCATACCCCGAGCCACTCAGACTGTTTCTTCTAATCAGCTCATGCTGTCACCACTTGAAGACCTGTTCTGTCAATTTGACATACACTGCAAGGATGTCCTTCTCGGGTCCATTGTAGGACCAAAGTTGGGCACCCATGTTATCATTTTTGAGTTTATATCCAATCTCAGATATTGTTTTATCAAAGCTCAACCACTGTGTAGGAATAGTGATATACATAGAAGTTCACAGTGTCAACCAAGCACTGCGGTGCAGGTTTGTGACACGTGCACAGTCTCCACACTCACAGTGACTCCCCGTGCTATTCCTGTACACAGTTTTCCTCATTGTTGTTCGATCTACAATATCTTTCTGGTCCCTTCATAGAAAGTGCAAAACTCCAGCTTCCCCAGGTGTATTCACCCAAACTTATATAACTAAAGGACAACTATATTAAGTACTTTGTTACAGAATAAAGATCCACCGAAAAGTGACACATAATCTCCACCCTTAAACGGAGAGAAGGCCAGCTTTATTTTTAAGCACTCCCCACACAGTGTTTAGACTCTTCTTTAACTGACCATATTTCAATGTATTACAATTATTTTTGTTTCTTTTTTTATTTGTTTGTTTGGCTTCACATCTAGTGTTCATGTTCCCAAGATGACATCTTCACATATTATTTATCTCTAGACTTTCAGCTCTAGACAGTAAATCAAAGATTAATGAAAGAGGAAAAAAGAAAGGAAATTTTTTGTTTTGGCTTTTTTATGCAGGGGTAGAGGGATACTCAGCTAGTTTTGATTTTTTGCTATATGCATTATTAAATACAGTGTTTCTTTTCATTTGTTACAGGATATATGGGTCACCAGTAATGATCAGAGAGAACTACAGAAGCTGATTAGTGCTGAGCTTTTATGCATTTTGAGAATCATTCAATAAGCATTATTATACTTAAAAAGCAAAATGTGGCGTGCTGAGCATTGATGTTACAAAGCACCTGCCATGTCCTTCACGTTCACCAGCCATTCAGCTTCCCCAAATCACCACCATCCTTTATTTTTCTAATGTTATTGCCTTCATCCCTTCATGTAGAAGTCGCTACTATTGTCTACTAATCCTGAACATATTGCCTGCTGATACACAAGCCTGGTCATTATTTAAGCCTTTAAACAATTTTGAGTCAGTCAGTTGGCTGTTAATAAAGTATTAGGTAAATATATTGATGAGTTATTCAGTAGCATTAATATTTTGAAAAATTATGTATTATATATTTAAAAATATGTAAAATAACATGTATACATGTTATAAGAAAAATATTTTTGTAACAAAATTGTAACATGCCCACTATAAAATAAGTAATATGGAATGTACATAATTGAAAATGTTGCCCTGGCTGGTGTGGCTCAGTGGAATGAGTGCCAGACTACGAAGCAAAGGGTCATGAGTTTGATTCCCAGTCAGGGCACATGCCTGGGTTGCAGTCAGGTCTCCAACAGGGTATACATGAGAAGCAACCACACATTGATGTTTCTCTCCCTTTCTTTCTCCCACCTTTTCCCTCTCTCAAGATAAATAAATAAAATATTAAAAAAATAAAATACAAAAAATAAAAGAACGTTGTTGTTTTAAAAGAAAAGAATATGTTACTTTTCCATAATCTCACCTCCAGGAGATATAAGCTTTGCTTTGATGTACATGCTTTTAGATTTTTAATAATATATATTCAAATACCTTTATCATGTATTTTATAAAATGTGAGTGATAACAGCATGTTTGCTACTCAAGGTGAACTTGAAGAAAGAAAAAATTGATGATGTGGAAGAGGGAAGGAAAAATTGCTGAAGTGACATCTTCAGGTAATCAGGAGGGGTGGTGTCTAGGGCATAATATGAAGGTCCAGTCCAGGTCAAGGCACATAAACCTTTCATCTACAATTGGAGAAGGAAATCTGATAATTTGATAAGCGTGAATAGATATGATGATATAAGTTTATAGAGTTTTTTTCTAAAGCCACAACTCTTTCAGAGAGGTAGGAAGCAAGGTTATCAACTGAAAAAAGTGGAGAGAAGGTACTGAGGGTTTGAGGAGAGAAGAAGTACAGAGCATGGTGTAAGGGAGCGAAAGCATGGAGAATGGACGAGCAGCCTGCAGTTTGATTCCTTGGCAGTACTAAAGGGCCACTGGAGATTCAAGGTCATGAGTTTAAGTTGGGAACCAGTCTGTGTTCAGTGTTATACACAGCCATGTTCAGCTATATAGTATGCAGGTGCAAAGAAAGGTGGATTTAAGCAGAATTGTTGTTCTGCCCAGTAAAAACAGAGGCAGACAATGGAGTTGACATTGTATACCTAATTGTAATGCCTGCCCATGAATTTAAGCTGGGTAACAAGAGGAGTGATTGCGATATTCAAGGGATGTTGGATTGTAACAATATGATAGATCAATGAGTCATAGATCCTGGTGGGGTTGAAGGATTGCTGGGTTCTGAGTACTAGATAGAGTTGAACTGGAAAAATCAGTGAAAAGACTGATTTCCTCTGAAATAAGGCATGTCGGAGGCAGTCCTATGTGAAGAGTACTGGAATTATGAATGGCCAGAGAGGTCTTACATATGTTCCTGTTTGGTCACCCAGCATATTGCCATCTGGATCCACTTTTTATGTTAATTTCTCAGTTTGGGAGTACTGTACTTTTCAGATTATAAGACACACCCCCCAAATTTGGGAGGAATATGGGGGTGTGTCTTATAGTCTGAATGTAGCTTTACATTTACATTGGTGAAATATTATGTTATTTGTGTTATTAAATATTTTACCACATTTTTGGCTTCAAATTTTTTTTCCTATTTCCCCCTTTAAAACTTATGTGCATGTTATGGTCTGAAAAGTACAGTAAATTTAATTCCAGCTTTGTTTGAGGATAAACCAAGAGTTCAGTTTTTCAAAGGACACTTTGAAAATTCCAATTCAGAGTCCTAGCCAAGACAGATCAGCTTTGTGGTTGTCTCCGTGTGCCAATGGACGTGGCTCTTCTGGTTTCTAGCACTAAGTAGGGTGATGGGGAGGACAGGGAGTTTCCAATGTTCATACCACCCCTCCTTTCTTGAATTGTTTTACCTGATTGAATCCCAAGGCCCTTAGTTACTGGCAACTGAGATTGGTGATTTGTCCATG
>PVKM010037849.1:0-14285 GCA_004027735.1 Carollia perspicillata | reverse complement strand
GCAGTAAGCATGTTCTGAATCCCAATTTGATTCTGAAACTGTGCTGGGCTCTGTGAGTATAATGATGTATGGACATTGTATTCATCCCCAAGGAGCTAACAGTGAATATCAAGAGTATCTATCGACATAGATTCATTATTCAAGTTAATAATGTGTACCCTGAATAATGGTGTGAACTGAATATAGAGTCATTGCATTTGGTCATTCCTTACCTATCAATTCTTTCTCTGGAAAGCATAGATTCAAGTGTATTCAAGTAAGAAATGATGTGTTGCATCACGTTAGTGATCCCCCCTCTCTCTTACTTTGAAGCAGAGTAAAAGGAGATTGCGCCCCTATGAGACACTATCCACTCACATTGAAAATCTCAAGTCTTGTAACCTGTGATATAAATTGTGGATTTTACTCTCCATGAGATGGAAAAATATTGGTTGGGGACTGGAAGGTAAGGAAATGGGAATGAAACAGAGAAGTAACACTTCCCTGAAATATTTAATAGGATAGATTTCCATTTTCAATCACTGATTCAGCGGGCTGAGAATGACCTGTAGGGGACAAGAGAGAGAGTAGGGAGGGAGACCACTACTGCCCCAGATCAAACTTGGACAAAGTTGGTGAAAAGTACTTAATTTGGGGACAAGTTATATAAGCAGAAATAAGAGGACTTGCTGATCCATTGGATATAGAGTTTGGAGATAGAGGACTCGAGGATGACTCAGATTTTTGGCATGAGAAATGAAGTGACTCTTGGTAAAATGAGGAAGTCAACAGAAAAGCAGACTGGGAGAGGTGGTAGTGGGAGCCATTGTAAGTCTGAACAGTGTATCAATTGACCCCTATGTGGAGCTCTTGGCAGCTGGATGGACCAGTCGGGCATTCAGGCAGACCTCTACGTGTCTGTAGGTGAGGATCAGGGTTTGGGATCCAGAGCACTAATTCGGGCTGTGTTGAATGACCTTGCCTATATCTCTTAGCCTCTCTGGGTCTTAGGTTCCTCATCTGCCCAAAGACAATATGGAGCTAGATGAAGTTTCTTCTTTGACTTTTCATGTGATTGTAAACCACATCAGGTAGTCCTTTCTCTTCCTATCTGGATACTTTGATCTTGTAAAAATAGCTAAATCATAGCAATGGAAAGACATGTGCAGCAAATGTCTCTTTGAGGACTTCTGGCCAAGAAGGAGGCATAGCGTGTCTACCTATGCCTCCTTGCACAACCAAAAGGACAACAACAAATTTAAAAACAAAACACAACCAGAACTGCCAGAAAATCGAACTGTTTGGAAGTCTGACAACCAAGGAGTTAAAGAAGAAACATTCATCCAGACTGGTAGAAGAAGTGGAGATGGGCAGCCGGGCGGAGAGGACTCGTAGCAAGGTGGCAGCTGGCGGACAGGGTGGTCCCATATTCTCATGCAGATAAACCAGAGGGAACAATTGGGGAGCAAGACAGACCACGCAACCCAGGGTTCCAGGGCAGGGAAATAAAGCCTCAAAATCTCTGATTGAAAAAACCTGTGAGGGTTGAGGCACCAGGAGAAACTCCCAGCCTCACAGGAGAGTTTGTTAGAGAGACCCACAGGGTCCTGGAATGTACACAAACCCACCCACCTGGGAATCAGCACCAGAAGAGCCCAATTTGATTGTGGGTAGTGGGGTAAGGGACTGAAAACCGGCAGAGAGTGGAACAAATGGCACTATTCCCTCTTGGACCCCTCCGCCACATACAACATCACAATGCAATGATGTGGGTTGTCCCACCTTGATGAATACCTAAGGCTCTGCCCTTTATACATAACAGGCACATCGAGACAAAAAATTATGGCCCAAATGAAAGAACAGATCAAAGCTCCAGAAAAAATACAACTAAACCAAGAAGAGATAGCCAACCTATCCAATGCAGAGTTTAAAACACTGTTAATAAGGAAGCTCACAGAACTGGTTGAATATGGTTACAAATTAGAGAAAAAAATGAAGGCTATGAAAAGTGAAATAAAGGAAAATGTACAGGGAACCAACAGTGATGGGAAGGAAACCGGGACTCAAATAAATGGTTTGGAGCAGAAGGAAGAAAGAAACATTCAGTCAGAACAGAATGAAGAAACAAGAACTCAGAAAAAAATGAGAAGAGGCTTAGGAACCTCCGGGACAAGTTTAAGCATTTCAACATCTGAATCATAGGAGAAGGAGGAAGAGCCAGAAGGAGAAGAGGAAGAGCAAGAAATAAAAAACTTATTTGAAAAAAGAATGAAAGAGAACTTCCCCCACCTGGCAAAGGAATTAGACTTTCAGGAAATCCAGAAAGTTCAGAGAGTCCCAAAGAAGTTGGACCCAAGGAAGCACACACCAAGGCACATCATAATTACATCACCTAAGATTAAAGGTAAGGAGAGAATCTTAAAAGCAGCAAGAGAAAAGGAGACAGTTACCTACAAAGGAGTTCCCATAAGATCACCAGCTGATTTCTCAAAAGAAATCTTACAGGCAAGAAGGGGCTGGAAAGAAGTATTCGAAGTCATGAAAGGTAAGGACCTCTATCCAAGATTACTTTATCCAGCAAAGCCATCATTTAGAATGGAAGGGCTGATAAAGTGCTTCCCAGATAAGGTAAAGTTAAAGGAGTTCATTATCACCCAGCCCTTATTATATGAAATGTTAAAGGGATTTATCTAAGAAAAAGAAAATAAAAGATACGAACAGTAAAATGACAATGAACTCACAGCTGTTAACAACCGAACCTAAAAACAAATAAAAACAAACTAAGCAAACAACTAGAACAGAAACAGAACCACAAAAATGGAGATCTCTGGAGGGTTATCAGTGAAGAGCGGGACAGCGAGAGAGGGGGAAAAGGTACAGGGAATAAGTAGCATAAATGGTAGGTAGAAAATAGACAGGGGGAGGTTAAGGATAGTATAGGAAATGTAGAAGCCAAAGAACTTATATGTACAGCCCATGGGTTTGAACTAAAGGGGGGGAATGCAGGTGGGAAGGGTGTGCAGGGTGGAGGCAAATAAAGAGGGGAAGAGGGGACAACTGTAATAGCATAATCAATTAAATACATTTAAAAAAATGTCTCCTTGAGAGCCATTTAGGATTTATTTCCCATAAACAAATTGTCAAGTCATATTTCCACTTGGCAGATGTTTGTTGAGCACTGGCCTGTGGCCAGGTATTGTTCTATGGTTAAGCAGACATACAAACATGCATTAACCTTGGCTCCAGAGGGGCATCCTGGCAGCTAACGATAACCTAAGGAGGAAAGTGCTCCAGTGTCATGAGTGCACTCGCTGGAGGCATTTTTGACATTAGCCTGTCCCTGGACACCAACCCAGTATCTACGGGAGCGAATACAAGAGAAGCAGGGGCAATGCTCCCTGCCCTTGAGGAATGTCTAGAAATTAACTGGCAATTCCTCAAAAGTCCACAAGATAATAAATTATGTTATACAAAGGAAATGGCTTTCAAGTGACAATAGTAAAGAGAAATCTAAGTTCCTTTTTCTTTTAGGTTTTGAAGTGTAAGGGGAACTGTATTGTTTATAAGGTGATCCTTAAGTCAATTTAAGCCTGTTTTACAGGCAACTGTCTAAAGACATATGCTCAGTCCAGACTGGCAGAGAGGCAGGTCAGGTGCTTGGTGTTGCACGTTCAACTGTGCAGAGACAAGGAAATCGATGGTCCGGAGATTCTGCAAAGGTTCCATTAAAATATGCTGCAGTGTCAGCTTTTATACCTACCGCACCTTTGATTTCCTGTCTAGCTGGAAAGAAAGTTGCCATAAGCAATGCATACAGTTTCCCTATATAATTTCCAAGGATCTTCTTGGCAGATCTCCCAGTCGTGATTTAAGGCACACTTGCTTTTTTCTTTTAAATAAAGACTGCACTGCATTAGAATAATATATGTGTCTGCATCTCCTATTATACAACATAATTATCCTGCTGGATATTTTCAGTTACTATGAACATGATACACTGACAAGGAATTCTGTGGTGAATCCATTTGTTATGAAATTAATTTTTTTACTAAAAATCATAAATTATCTTTTTTTGAAAAAATAGTTTAGATAGGAGAGTTTAACATTTGCCATTCATTAAAATAGTTTAAGCACAGCTTTCTCAGATCATTTTCTTTTTAAATTCCTAAAACAATGATGGCGGGTTTGTGTTTTGAATCATGTAAGAAAACTGTTGTTAACCTGAAAGGCAAATACAGACTTACACACGGGCCCTATAAAAGCATGCAAATAATTTACTCTTACACTTTGGCTTACCAAACCATTTTTATTCTTTCATGTTAGATACTAAAGAAATTTTATCTACTGAATTTTAACACTGGCATAAATTTGGGCTTAATTAATGATGTTTGTGGAATGGTAAATGAATAGATAGACTTTAGGAGTCTGCAAGGACTTTGGGATTCTAAATGGATATAATTAACCTGTTAGGGAAATTCTACCACTCCCCGCCAACCTTGTGAATCTAAGGAGAATGTTATTCCTAACTGGCTCTAAGTCAAGGACTTTGGGCTCTTTGAAAAGGTCTTTCATATGATTTTTTCAACACTACATTATGTACATGTCAAGCTCATTTTACACTTTATAAGCTAACTCTGGTGGCCAAGGTCACCCAGCACACAAGTGGCCTGAACTCTACATGAATCGGGCTTTTGTCTTATCCTTTAAAAGTAGTTCTCAAATGTAATGTGTGTACAAATATCCAATGTCAAGTCAGGTCACTTTCATCACAGGACAAGTACTAATGAAACCAAAATTTTCTAAATCATCCAAACTTTATTTTGGGTCTTAGAAATCCAGTGTCCTCCCCTTTTTTTTCCTGCAAAATTCACTCTATTCCCTAATTTTAGCCAACCTAGAAATATCCTTTTTGCTGACTGTCTTGTACTCATGAACAATGTTTGTCTTTGGATGAAACTATGAACTATAAAATAATAGCAATAATAACACCACAATAATAACTGATCCCAATTTTTTTCAAACTTGAGAGTTTGAAATTTTGTGTCAAAGTTTGAATCTGGGTCAATTTGAATTTCAGATGAACTGGTTTATTCATCCTGAGAGATTAGTTCCTAAGACAATTCCTGACTTATTTAAAAAGAGAGAGAATTTTCCCTGGCTGGTATCACTCAGGGGATTGAGTGCCAGCCTGAGAACTAAAAGGTCGCTGGTTCGATTCCCAGTCAGGGCACATGCTTGGGTTGCAGGCCAGGTCAGCTAGGGGTGCTCAAGGGGCAACCACACATTGATGTCTCTCCCTCTCCTTCTCCCTCTCTTCCTATCTCTCTAAAAATAAATAAATAAAATCTAAATAAAAAATAAAAGGAGATCAAAGTCAAGATATTTCTATTAAGTTGTATGAGGCTTCAAGAAAACTGATTTAAAAAACAAGAGAGAATTCTAAAATTATGAACAGATGCTGGCAAATATTAAAGCAATGGAGATTCAGTAAAAAGCCCAGCAGCACGCTCTTCTGTTTCTCTTCAATTTTGTTTCTTTGTTGATTGCCAGTATAAACCATTCTCTGGATCTCTTTTTTAATCAATTAGAGTAAAAAGAGAAAGAAAACAAGGACTCTGTAGGCAGCACACTGCTGCTTTGTTTGTTCAGTTTGTTGCTAAAGCCTACTTGGGTTTATTTCTTACCGACAAACTTTTGTCAGATGACACAGGTCAGGAGGGCAGATGCTAGAGCAGGAACAGTAACCATTTGGAGAGACAGGCTGAGTCTGACTTTACAATGTCAAATTGGACACCAAGGCCTGAGAAGGGATTTGGTTTGGGTGAGGAATTTGGAAGCTTTCTCTGGTGCTAGAATGTGGTCATTCATTGGGGCAGCCTGAGAATGTTCCCTACTTAGTAAAGGGCGTCCTCATCCATGGAACGGTGACGAGCAGTTGTGCCAGTAAGAACGATGATGGTGATGATGATGGTGAAATGTATTAAGTGTTTATTATGTGGCAGACACTGTGCTCAATACAAGTGACCTAATTTCAATCTTATTAATTAGGAATATTTATAGGAATATTTATAGGAATATTTGTAGGAATATTTATAGCCCATTTCATAGTCAAGGAAACGCAGACTTAGTGAGGTTAAGTAACATGTACCAAGTCCCCCAGCTCATAAATGCCAGACCTGGAACTCAAACCAATGTTTGTCTGATTTCAGAGCTCAAAATGCCTACAAATATATTAAAAATTAATGGGAATTTCCAAACTCAAACAAAAACTGCAGAAACAACAATCAAATATAATTGTGTGCACATATGCATGTGTGTATATATATATGTGTGTATATACATGTGTGTGTGTATATATGTATTCCAAGATTTGGCTTCAAAAGTTTTCATTTTAAATTAAATGATGGAATATTGGAACTATTAGTTTTCCAGTAGAAGTCTAAGATATTTCCCAAAAAAATATAGGTCAATAAAGATTTCCAATTTCCAAACTGGATGAATATCTTTAAATTCAACATTATCTTTCACAGGAGAGAAAAGTTCACAATGAAATGACAGCCTGGGAGAAAATATTGGCATGCACGTAACCAACAAAAAGTGAACATCATTAATATACAAAGAACTGCTACACATTAATAAGACCAAGACAAACAGCTCCAAAGAAGAATAGGCTAAGAATATGAAGTGTTAATTCCCAGAAAAAGTAAAACAAAATTATGAAAAGAAACAAACAGTAAAGAAATGTATAAATAAATATATAAATAAGCAAATAAATAGAACCAGCTCATCCATCAGATTTATACATATACCGCGTTCATGGGTTAGAAGAATTAACATCAATAGAATGTTCATTCTACCCAAAGCAATCTATAGATTCAATGCAACTCCTATGAAAATACCAATGGCACATTTCACAGATCTAGCACAGATATTCCAAAAATGTATATGGAACCAAAGAAGACCCAGAATAGCCTCGGCAATTCTGAAAAAGAAAAACAAAGTTGGAAGGATCACAATACCTGATGTTAAACTATTCTACAAAGCCACTGTAGTCAAGACAGTCTGTTGTTGGCATAAGAACAGACACATAGATCACCCAGAAGTAAACCCATGTCTCCATGGTCCATTAATATTTGACAAAGGAAGCAGAAGCATACAATGGAAGTAAAACAATCTCTTCAATAAACAGTGTTGGGAGAATTGGACTGGTATGTGCAAAAAATGAAAGGAGACCACCAAATTATACCATACACCAGAATAAACTCCAAATGGATAAAAGGCTTAAATATAAGTTATAATACCATAAAAGTTGTAGTGGAAAACATAGGCAGTAAAATTTCAGATATTCCATGTAGCAATATTTTTGCCAGTATATCTCCTAGGACAAGGGAAATAAAAGAAAAAATAAACAAATGGGACTACATCAAATTAAAAAGTTTCTGCACGGCTAAACAAACCATTATGAAAATGAAAAAAGAACCAACTATATAGGAAAACATATTTGCCAATGACACATTGTACAAAGGTTTAATCTCCAAAATATATAAAGAACTCATATGACTCAACACCAGGAAGACAAACAACCCAATTAAAAAATGGGCAAAAGACCTGAATAGACACTTCTCCAAGGACATACAGATGGCTAATAGACATATGAAAAATGCTCAATATCACTAGCCATCAGAGAGATGCAAATTAAAACCACAATGAGACATCACCTCACACCAGTCAGAATGGCCATCATTAATAAATCAACAAATAACAAGCGATGGTGAGGATGTGGAGAAAAGGGAACCCTAGTGCACTGTTGGTGGGGATGCAGACTGGTACAGCCACTGTGGAAAACAGTATGGAATTTCCTCAAAAAACTAAAAATGGAACTTCCTTTGACCCAGCAATTCCACTGCTGGGAATAAACCCTAAGAATCCTGAAATACCAAAAGAACCTATGCACCTCAATGTTCATAGCAGCACAATTTACAATAGCCTACTATTGGAAACAGCTGAAGTGTCCATCAGTAGATGAGTGGATTAAAAAACTGTCGTGCATTTACACAGTGGAATACTATGCAGCAGAAAGAAAGAAGGAGCTCCTACCTTTTGTGACAACATGGACGGAACTGGAGACTACTATGCTAAATGAAATAAGGGGGTCAGTGAAAGAGAAATACCATATGACCTCATATAACTGGAATCTAATGAACAAAATAAGCTAAAGAGAAAAATAGAACCAGAGACATGGAAACATGGGAGAGACTGATAGCCGTAGGAGGGCACGGGGGAGGCGGGGACTGGTGAAAGGAAGGGGAGGGCAATAAACAAAGAACATGTATGAATGATCCACGGACATGGACAACAAGAGGGGATGGACTGCGGGTGAGAGGAATAGGCTAGGTAGGGTGTTGTGAAAGGGGAAAAAACTGGGACAACTGTAATAGGATAAACAATTTAAAAAAGAAAAAGAAAATAAGTTTGTGTTAACACATGCATTATTCTTTGACTTACCAATGTCACTTCCAGTTCCTATCTCATTTACATAAGAATGGCCATTTTATAGTACTAAACATGTAAATAACTCATAAATCATATGTGTATGTGTATACATGTGTGTCTAATTTTATTTTAGTTGAGAGAAAAGTAAAGTTTAGGTTAATACATACGGCTTACTTCCCTTGGTTAACACATATGTTTTTGCGTTTCTAGGTAGGTGGTGTACTTGGATAAGTCAGTGGAACTGTAGGGAAAAGCTGGGAAGGATGAGCACCAGCCCGTCAAACTCTGACAGAAGAGGAGGTGAGCAAGGGCAGGCCTTCGCCTCTTTACCCACTTTTATTTTTGAAGTGGCGGGAGTGGAGTATACTTTATAGTTTTGGCGACATGGGTATTTCATAAATAAAATGAGCTTTAAAAAGGATAAAAATCATCTGTCTGAATGAATCTAAAGTTATGAATCTAAAGTTAAAAAACCCTGGACTTCCATGAAATAGTTCATGAACTAGTATAAAGATGTTGGAAATATATAGCAGCCCCTTTTAACATTGTTTTTTTAATTGCAAAAGGTGTAAATGTAAAATTTTGCAATATATAGACCAGAAAGGAAGAAATAAAAATTCCTGACAATTCTCACAATCCTCACAGTAAAGTACTCTACTATGCAATGGTTCTTGCAGACCTGTTTATTCCTAAGCTGTACAAAGTTTTGAGTGCCATCCCAAAAGCAATGGCACTGTGAATAAATCACCCAGGGCCAATTTGTATAATTTTTTTTCCATGCACAGATACTCTTTTTTCAAAGTGTAGCAATCTTAATATATGTCCACATAAAACATGTACACAAATGTTTACAGCAGCATTATTCATGTAATAGTCAAAAAAGTGAAACAACCCAAATGCCCATTAATAGATGAATGGATGAACAGAATCTGGTATAGTCATACAATGAAATTTTATTTGTCAATAAAAAGGAATGAAGTACTGACACACGCTACAACATGGATGAACATCACGTTAAGTGAAAGAAGCCCATCACAAAATATCACATGTTGTATGATCTCGCTTATTTATATGAAATGTCCAGAACTGGCCAATCTATAGATTTGAGATAAAAATAGATACGTGGTTGCTTGGGGCTGAGGGAGAGAGAGTAAGGAGGGGATCAGACGGACTACTAGTGTGTACAGGACTTCTTCTGGGGGAAATGAAAATGTTTTGAAGTTAAATTATGGTGACGGTTGCACAACTCTCATTATACTCGGAAACAGTGAATTGTACACGTCACTGTTACTGAAGTACAGAAGAATGGGTCAACTTTCATGGTTTATAAATTACATCTAAATAAAACTCTTTTTAAAAGTCTTATGAAAGTTTTATCGATGTTAGCATAGCTGTAAATGATAAGAATTCTAGAAAATTTGGCCTGTTTCCGAATTTCCCTTCTTCCCTCTGTTACTGCACTCCCAACACTCAACCCCAGGAAGAAACCTGGTTGACGGTGGCTCTTTTTATAGAGAGTTTCCTCCCTCCCCATGTGTTCTGAACCTCTTTGGGTGACAACCTTTCTTGAATCAGCAGCCCACAGATGAAAGGAAAATGAAGCAGCAGCACCTACCTTCAATTATATGTTTTCTTGACAACCCTCTTTCCGTTTCCGCTCTAACAAGAAAAAGAAGCACATGACTTTGAGTGGGGTGTGCTTTCTTTCATCGCTGTTTCAAAAGTACAGAAGAATAATCATTCTAGATTCTAGACTGAATTGCTAATTTTATACCCCGTTCTTGGAAAATTCTGTACCACTGCAGGCTGAGGAGCGAAGGCAGGTGGGCAGCATACTGAGCCTCTTTTCTCCAGAGACCCCAGGCAATGAATCAACCACGTCTGTCACCGTGCCATGGTAATCATTAGTCAGCCACCCACGCCCTGCCCATATATAATTTGACACACAGCTCAACCGCCCCACCTTGTTATTACCGATCCTAAGCAAATACAATACAACACCATACAATACTTGATATAAGTTTGTGAGCTTATTATAATTATTGCCATGCTTCGGGTGCCATTAGCTTTTCTGAGAAAGAATGCAAATTTGAAAGTGCCTTTTGACTTTCAAAAGAAATGAACAACTATTGTCTTTTAAAATGTGATAAAACAAAGTCTTTAAATTAGTATCCTAAGATGACCAAATTTTCACCAGGACTTTTGCCTTTTCAGACCATGCTCAAGCTCTGGCCAATTAGAAAGAAGTGTGGTCCCTGTGTTTTAAAGGGTTGATGAAATGTTTCTTCAACATCAATACTTTTGGCAGCCTCTTTCATAAGCACAGGCACCGTTTGTCTTCGGTGATTTTGCGCCTTTTATATTATATCACACTGTATGCAGTCCTCTACTACACACTGGTTCTTGCAGATTGTCTTACTCCCTGCTTATTTCTAAGTGATAGGCCAGGTTTTGAGCTCCACTGCAGAAGCGCTGAGCCATGGCACCACGAATCAGCACACAGACCCCGAAAGCCTGACACATTTCTCATAGGCGCCGTGTTGCTGTATTTTTATATAGACCACATAGTGGTAAAAATCTAAGTTCCATTTTTGTTTTTGTCTTCATCGTAAGCAAGCTCAAAAACAGAGATAAAACATGAGCGAGTGTGTGTATGTATGTGTACACACATACATTTTGATTAGAAGATTTATAAAAAACTGGCCTCTGCCTCCAATTTTGTTTTTAACTACTCTCTATAAATCACAGGAAGGTACATAAGGTTTTATTTGTGCTTGGTTTTTGTTGAGAAATCTTTGAGATTTCCATGAAAAGGTGTATGGAATAGCTCGTTGCGTTCGTACATATTTGTCTTAAAGGTCAGACTTCTAAGTCCTGCTGGATAATGTAGGTACCAGTTCAAACACCAGTAGGTTCGTCAGAGGGCAATCCATCCTCTGACATCTGTTCCGCATCCCACTCCAGAGACGTCTCTTTCATGTGGCCTGACAATGAGGGATACAGGAAGCTTCGCGTTATTCTCTGATGAGATGCCCCTTTTGGTCAGCACTTCCAGAGCCCTCTGCAGAAATGATCAGAGCCTTACACGTGGGGCCAGACAAGATATTTTTATCTCTGCATTCCACAGAAGCCTCTGAGTTTTGGTGATTTGAGTAGCTTTTCTTCTGTGATGCTATGTGCTTATTTCCTTTTTCCAAAATTTGAACTCTATTTCAGAGGTGGTGTTAAGTAGGAGGTTGGTATTTGAAGACTCTCCGTGAATCACTTAATAACAAGTGACCACATGCTTTGCATTAAATTTCTTTGGGCTCATCTACCTAAAATGGAATCCAAGCTAATTGCTATTTCCTTCGAGTGAGAAGCAATCATCTTTCTCTCTAAACCAATTAATTTTGGGATAATAGATATAGAATGGTTGCCTATAAAGATAAACGTACAAACTACTAGTTGTTTCCCATCAAGCAGGCAAAATGAAACATATTGAACTTACTTTCCACCCCAGTAGAGTTTGGTTGTAATGACCAGGCTGGACCTCCTGTATATTAAACAGAAAAACACACACAGAGAAATAGTAAATAAACTGCTGGTTAATGTACTGAATCATATTCTTATTATAACACAAAGATAATTTATTGCACCTCACATTTTTAAAAAATTGGTAGAAAGATAAATTTGTTAATTGCTATCACTGCGAAATAAGAACAGAGAGAAGCTAGTGAGTGAGGACTTGATGTCAGATCCCACAGGTAGGGGCTGAATGGAAGTGATCTTCACCCGGAGGGGCTGGCTGGAGGAGGCTGAGGGCTGTGACTACAGGGGTGGGTGGTGGCAGAGTGACGGTAAGTGGTGGACATGGAGGGTCAGCAATAGCACACAGGAAGAGGAGATGAATGGACTTAAAGGATGCATTGCTTTAGGGTCTCAAACAAAGAGCCACCAACGAACACTTAACTTAGCATCTGACATAATCTTGATGACCTGTGAACTTCCCTGGGGGTAAACCCACCCTCCGTGGACCTAGTGGCTCTGAGTCACTACCCTATCCAGTCATCCCATTCACAGGCAGGAAATGGCTACATGGAAATATGAACGATGAAGTAAATTATAACGGGCAATATAAGTAGGAATAAAATTCCTATGACTGTCTTATTGAACGGAAAAGTTACTTCAGGAAAACAGTCCAAAAATCCTTATCTTAGGTAATAAAATGTGGAAATCCTGTCAGCAAACATAGTACTTTCTCAAAACCATACCCAAAGGGAGGAAATTCCATTCTGATCAAGGAATAAGAAATAGATCTGGAGAACTATGGTCATAGACTTCACAAATGGGAAGATCTCGGTGTAGTTTAGTTTCTCTGGGTATGTAATTCAATTGAACTCATCTAGAAGAAAAATCATTTGTGACTCAAAGGTTAAGACCAAACTTAGGGAGTATTTGCAATAAGGCATTTATAAAATTTCATCATCTGTAGTGGTGACATATTGGGACCCTCAGGTATAAAAGCCTCATATAGTTAATAGTAACCAATGGGGAACAGCAGTGACAATTCTGACAACTTGGCTGCTACAAGAAGAATTTGTATAAAATGTCAGCAACCCGTCCCACTAGAGTTAGTTCCCTGAAAAATAGTTTGAATCACCGTAATGGAAGGTCTACAGTTACAAGCATCTGGAGACTACACACCCAGATGAGCTGATGCACTTCCCAGGTTGATCCTTGAACCTCGTGAGACCTAGTAGAGCAGTGATCAGCTGGGGGAGCCAGGTCTCCTTTGGCAAACACTTTCAGAGCTTCGACAAAAGGCTGGATGAGATATTATAAAAAAAATGAATGCAGCCCTCTTGATTATTCAGAGCATTTGGGCCTGCCAAGGCTGCACATTCTCCTCCAATACAACCGCGATAGACTTATTCTTTCTGAGTTGGGCTTCCTGAAAATGCTGGGCCCGCGTGGCTGTGCAGACGAACATTAACGTTCAGACAGCAAGAGTAGACAGCAGCCCGGCAAATTATCTCTCACTTCACAGGGGCATTTAGAATGGGTGAAGAATGATCACAGGAATGTTTTACTTTGATGCTTTCGAAATACTTTTGCACACCTTATGTCACTTTGCCAGCATGACACTTTTTGAACAGCTATGACATCTATTTTACAGGTGGAGAAACTCAGACTCAAAGAAGGGAAGTAACTTGTCCTGGGCAGCACAGCCAGCCAAGTGGTGGCACTGGGACTAGAAGCTGAGTATGTCCAAGTAGAAAGTGCCTTCATGGGCTCAACGCTATGATAATATAGTTTATCTTTTCATCAGCTTTCTGCGGGCTGCAGTGAGCAGACATCAATATTCTGTGGCCTGGTGAGAGCTTGATTTTTTTATTTGCAGGACCGAAAGGCAGTTTGTGGAAGATAAACATTAATCTACTTTCTTGTAGGCATGAATAGGCTCTGCAAACTATGGAAAATGATGGATAAATGTTCTCTGGGCATCCAGAGGGAAGGAGCTACAGCACTGACAGGCCCCCTCCTGTTCAGGTGTACTCGGTCGCCTACCCCTTGCTGCAGAGTTCACTGGACTGCTAGTGGACTCATCTCCGGGGTCTCTGTTATAGGCTGAACTGTGTCCCCAGACAGACATGTTACTAAAGTCCTAACCCCCAGTACCTCGGAATGTCAGCTGACTTGAAAATAGGGTCATGGCACACGTAAGTAGTTAAATTAAGATGAGGTTATACTGGAGAATGATGAGCCCTTCGTCCAATGTGACCAGTGTCCTTATAAGAAGACACCCAGACACACACCAGGGGAGAAAGCCC
>PVKM010037848.1:0-14311 GCA_004027735.1 Carollia perspicillata | reverse complement strand
TATGTTATTTTTGTAAAGATAATAATAATATATAACCAATAAAAATTAAATAAATTAATTAAGCCAGGAAAAATGGATGGATTAATAAACAGAAAAGGTTCCCTAAAATATATTATTTATCAATGGAAAACTATGAGCACAGGCCTTAAGTCTACAGCAAAATAACAATTTGACAATATAAAATCTTTTGAAGTATTTCTTGCATTATTCATGTTTATTATTTTATATTCTTTTTAACTCTTAATGATACAAATTACAAATGTTCCTTTCTGAGGGAGCACATGGAAAAAATTAAATGTATGATTATTTTAAAGCAAAATGAAAGAAGAAAATGATGTGCATTTGATTATCTGAGAGACAAGGAATGCCAACACGGAGCAGGTGAAGTTCATTTATTTTACCTGCTGAACAGTTTTGATTTTCTTTCTAACAGACCCCCTGCTTTAGGTGTCAGTGGTAACAACCACCAGCCACTCTCTTCCCATGAGATCTTATTAGTTCTTTTGTGCTTGACCTTCCCGATCAGGCAGTTTTATTGGCCAATTCTTCTGGGAAACTTGCTACATTTGTGAAACAAAAGAAACACTAAAATACCACAACTGTAATGTTCAAAAGCCACTGCTTTGTTACCACAGTGCTGCCCATTAGCCATCATGGGTTTGCGAAAATTAGTCACATGCAATTCCAGTTCCGTTGGCAAGTGTAGTCTGATGATCTCTTTAGGAACTGAAACTGCAGAAGGTAGGCAGGGAGGGCTTGCCCCCTAGGACATCTATTTAAATTTTATTTTCAAATGACCAAAACAACACTCAAGAATACCACTGTGTATTTTCAGCTTACTACATTTTCCCTCCCTTAGACAAGAGTGCCTATTATTTGAAGATCAATCAATGTTACTCTATTTACAGGCTCAAACAATAAATCAAATAAGCATTTAGACTGAGGAAATATGGATACTACTAAATATTTATTGGGAGTAAATGCAGCAGTATTTCTTTGTTAACATGGTCTTCTGGGTTTAGTTTTGTGACTTATTTAGGTAAATTCCATTGAAGTTAATGATTTAGCAAAGCCAGGCATAAAATATAGAGAAGTGGAGTGCCCATGAGAGAACAAGGCAGTTATGAATTCATAAGTAGACAGATATAAGAATTATAAATAACATCCAGGATGCAGAGCATAAAACTTGAGATAAACACAGAAGAGTTTATGACACTTTTGCCTCAATCAATCTATTCTCATTTCTCTAAAAGTATTTTTTTCAGCTACAGGTTAATTTTGACTTCTCCCCCCACACTCTGTGCTCAATTGCATCATTTTTCTTGTAAAAGTCAAGCTAATGTTTTATGATTTGTATCTGGAGGCACAGACCATTCAAACATTTATTCTAAATCCCAGGAGAAGAATTCTTTAATTTATTCATTCACTCAAAAATATATTTAGAATTTCTACTCTGCTAGATACAAATTGGATCTGACTGAATGTAGAGAAAAGGGGAAAAGGAAACAAACCTAATATCTAGAATTTTGGCTTCAACCATTGATCCTACTATCTAAGTTAGAAACAAAAGATGGAAAGCAAACTTGAGACAGAGATAACAGAGATGATGATTTCTGTGTTGAATACGATGAGTTTGAATTACCCGTGGGACGTAATGAACATAGCAATTAGGCAATTGGATACTTGGGCAAGAGTAGATACAAACTACCTATCCTAGAGAAACATTTTGAAAGCATATAGATTTGAAAAGGTATTATCTTACCTGGACAGCATGTGAATACAAAACAAGGATCTATTTATTTTGTAGGTGATATTCCCTATTCAGTGATATGTATTACTTAGTCAAGATTATTGAAGCATAATGTATACACAATAAGATTTACCTCTTTAGGTATACAGTTCTGTTAATTTAGAAAAATATGTGTAGTTCTGTAATCACCACTACAGTTACTATAGACAAGAATTCCATCACTACAAAAAGTGTCCTTGCATCTCTCCCTCCAGCATCAATCTCTGGCAACCTCTCAATATTTTCTTGTTCCTTAAATTTTATCTTTTATTAAAGGTTACATAAATGTAATTATACATCATGTGATATGTTGAGAGTAGATTCTTTCCTCTGTGTAATGCCTTTGATTCATGCACGTTGTGTTATCAATAGTTCATCCCTTTTTATGTTGAGTAGGATTCCACTATATAGATATATAACACTGTTTATTCATTCAAGATTTGATGGACATTGTAGCTCCTTCCAGTGTTGGGTGATCATAAATGCAATGGCTATGACCTTTCAAATATAGTTTGTTTATGTGGATATATGTTTTCATTTCTTTTGGGCGAGTACTTAGGAATGGGATTGCTTGGTCATATAGCTAGCACACATTTTACCCTTATAAGAAGCTGGCTGTGTTATTTTGCATTTCTACCAGTAATGTATGAGCATTCACATTCTGAATCCTTGTCAGCACTTGATATTGTCAGTATATTATAACTTAATTCTAATAAATTTTAGTGATACCCTAGTGTGATTTTAATTTATATCACACTAATTATATTGTGTTTCATTATGTGTTTATTTGTCATTAAGTAATTTTCTTTACTAAAATATATTCTGTAGCACTCAATGTATGTCATACAATTTTTTATTAAATTCATTCTTAAGTGTGTTACATCCTTTAATGGTATTATAAATAGAATTGTTTCCTTAATTTCATTTTCACACAGTTCACTGCTAGTGTATAGAAATACAACTTATTTTGTGTATTGATCTTGTATTTTGCAACTTTGCTAAAACTGTATTTTATCTCTAATAGTTGTGCGTGTGCAAATAGAAATAGTTTTACTTCTTTCTTATTAACTGGATGTATTTTATTTCATTTTCTTGCCCAATTGCCATGGCTAGAACCTCTAGAACAGTATTGAATAAAAGTGGCAAACGCAGACATCCTTGTCTTAATCCTGATTTTAGGTGGAACTACTTCAATATTTCATAATTAGCCATGATGTCAACTCTGGGATTTTTGTAGACATCCTTTACCAGGTAGAGGAAGTTTCTTTCTTATTCTAGTTTGTTGAATGTTTTTATCAAGAATCCATATGGTATTTCATCAAATGCTTCTTCTGCATCTATTGAAATGGTTCTTGTTCCTTTATTCTATTAACATGGTATATTTTATAGTTTGATTTTTATATTTTGAAACCATCTTACACTCCTCGCTTTGAGTAAACTCAACATGGCTGTGGTGCAAACCCTTTTGGTGTGCTGCTGGTTTTGGTTTGCCAGATGTGTAAGTAATGTTAATATTTTTCATCAGATTGAGAATGTTTTTCACCATTACTTTAAATATTCTTTTTTCCTTTTTTTATCTCTCTGTTTCTTTTGGGGCTCTCATTATACATATGTTAGTATGCTTTGTGGTGTCTCATAGATGTTGGCCTCTGCTCATTTTTCTTCACTATAATTTATCTTAGATTGAATAACCTCATATGACCTATTTTCAAGCTTTCTGATTCTTTCTGCCCAAATCTGCTGTTAAGCCTCTTATTGAATTTTTCATTTCAGTTATCATACTTTTCATCCAAAGTTCCATTTTGTTTCTGTTTATAATTTATGTGTTTTTACTAGCACTCTCACCCAGGTGAGATGTCATTATATTTTCCTTTGGCTCTTTAGACATGCTATTCTTTAGCTTGTTGAGCACTCTAGAATAGCTGACTTGAAGTACCTGTCTAGACATTCCTCTGTTTGGGCTTCTTCAAGTATAGCTTTTAGTGGTGGCTTTTCCCCCTGAGTGTATGGGCCACACTTTATTTTTACTTTTGCACATGCCAATTTTTATTGAAAACTGGACATCTTAAATATTATTTTGTGGTAATTCTGGAAATTAAACACGCTTCTTTGTGTGTGTGTGTGTGTGTGTGTGTGTGTGTGTGTGTGTGTGTGTTTGCTTGGACTTAATATGTTTCTATTTATTTGTGTAATGACTTTTCTAAACTAATTTTGTCAAGTCTGTTTTTTGGTATATTTGGCCTCTGAAGTCTCTGTTCCATTAGCTTAGTAGTTAGCTAATGATTGGGGAGAGTTTCCTTAAATACCTAAAACCAAAAATGTTTCTAATCTCTGCTGAGCGATTCTCTGGGTATGTTGGCAAAAACAGTCAGTCAAGCAGTTTACAAGTGTGCCCTAGCCTTCACTTCCTGCTCCCAACTAGGCCCAGGAGTCTTCAGTGTAGAGCACTGAGAACCTGCTCAAATTTCCCTGAACACTCACATAGCTCTGGGCACGTGTGTGAACTCCCAGCTTCTCAGGAATATGTTGGAAGTTTCAAAGCCCAAGTAAACATTGCAACTCATTAACCACACACTTCTCCCAAGACTTTTGTTAGTCCTGCATTTGCTCCGGTTGTCAGCTATCACCTACGGTAGCTGTGTCTAAAACATTGTCCTAATAATATTTTTACAAAGTACCCCTGGAAGCAGTTTTAGCACTAGGCCAGTTCTGACTCAGGAGAAATAACAGCATAACTTTTGAGCTAGTCTTCCAAGGAATGACCAGACAGATAATAATAATAATAATAATAATAATAATAATAATAATAATAATAATAATAACAGCAGCAACAACAACAATAACTATTTTCCAACAAGGCCTATTCTGTTCCCTCTGGCACTGGGAATGTGAACTGTTATTTTCACAGCTAATAAGGGATCAAACTGGAGTAACTTAAAATACCCACAGCTTATTTGTGCTTCCTGACATCCTGCTGTTCTTCCTGAATAAGCACTCTCTCAATTACCATAAGCCTTTGGTGAATATCCGGACTTTGAGAAAAACATGGATTTTGACCCTTTGAGCGCAGTGTATTCATTGCTTTCCAAGGAGTGGAAATTTGAGTGTCTTATTATTCCACTTTTTTTCTGTCAGCCCATGAACTCTAAAGTGAATTTCTTGTATGTGGCATGTGTTTGGGCATGCCTTTTAATCCACTGTGGCTAATATTGCTTTTTTAATTGGGATGTTAAACCATTTATATTTAATGTGGTTATTCATATTGTAGTGTTTAAGTCTATTATATTGCAGTTTGTCTCCTCATAGTTTTATCTGTTCTTTGTTCCCTTTTCTTCTTTTTCAGAAGTGTTGTCAGAATTTATTTATCCTTATAAATTTTCTGTCCAGTTGTTCTATCAACTTTCTTCTCCTTCTTAGACTCTAATTACATGATGAACTGATAATTATTGTCCCACAGATTATTTTGATGTTTTTCCCCAATAGTTTTTGTGTTTCAGTTTTGATAATTTCCATTGATACATTTTCAAGCCTGCTTTTGAGATAGTTGACAAACTTCTTTAGTGCCTGAAATCATGATTTTAATTTTCCCATTTCAATATGACCCTTTCTTATAAATGTTCCTTTTTGCTAAAATAGTAATCTCTTTATATATATATTATCTGTTTCTAGTAAAATGTTGATATTTTTATTATGGTAAATTTATCTACTAGTCGGTTTTCCCCATCCATGATCCTTTAATGGATCATTTAGTTAATTATTTTAGGTCCTTTATGTATTTTATTTTGTTTGTATGGTTTATATATTTAATTTAGCTATTATTTTACCCCTTAACTAAACATGTTTCCTTAGGGTACTACTTCTGTTTATTTTGCTCAAAACATTGATTATTCGTTTATTATTTTTTGGTGTTGAGTTTTTAAATTCTCTATCAATTTTGGAGAATAACCCCTTATCAGATGTATCATTGGTGAATATGGAGTGGACACTTCTCCAAATAAGATATAGAGATGGCCAATAGTTATATGAGAAGATGCTCAATGTCACTGTCATCAGGTAAATACAAATTAAAACCACAATGAGATATTGCTTCACACCTGTCGGATAGCTGTCATCAGTAAACCAACGAGTAAGTGGTGGAGAGGATGTGGAGAAAGGGAACTCCTGTGCACTGTTGGTGGGACTGCAGACTGGCGCAGCCACTGTGGGAAACAGTATGGAGTTACCTCAAAAATTAAAAATGGAACTGCCTATGACTCAGCAGTTCCACTTCTGGGAATTTATCTGATGAAACCCAAAACACTAATTTGAAAGAATATATGCACCCATGTTCATTTCAGTGTTATGTACAATCACTAAGATATGGAATCACCCAGATGTCCATCAGCAGCTGAGTAGGTAAAACAACCCTGGGAAATTTACACAATGAAATACTACTGGGCCGTGAAAAAAGGGATCTTACCTCTGGTGACAGCATGGGTGGACCATATTTCACTTAACATGCTCAGTGAAACAAGCCAGGCAGAGAAAGACAAATACCATATGATTTCATTCACATGTGTAATCTAATGAACAATCTGAACTAACAAGGAAAATAGTGACAGACTTATAGACAGAGAGCAGACTGACAGGTGGCAGTGGGGAATAGTAAGGGTGTGAAGATGAAGGGTTTAAACAAAAAATAAAAAAGAGAAGAAGTTCATGGACTTGGACAGTAGTTTGGTGATTTCTGGAAGGAGGAGGAAGGTAAAAGGGGATTAAAAAGTGAAGGACAGAAACTTGACTTGGGGTGGTAAACATACAATACAGTGTACAGATATGTCGTAGAATCATGCACTTGAAACCTGTAATATTTTATTAAACAGTGTCACCCTAATAAATTAAAAAAGATGTGTTGTTTATACAAAACCCTTCAGTATTCCTGACACAAATTTAAAAAATAAATACATAGATATATAATGGCTAAATCATTAACATGGACTTTTCTATTAAAAAAAGATATATTCAATTGTTTTCAAAGCTGTAACAGCCTTCCCTGAATAGACTTTTATGAGATTCCATAGTGTAAGGAAGTCTCATATCATTAGGGCTCCACAAAACCCAGCTCATTCTCTTGAGATTGTTTGGTAGATTGAAGTGGGCTGTATGAAGATTGAGATAGCAACATGAAATACCTTCATTTACCTCAAGATTCTCTTCAGTTTAGAATGGTTAGGCATTTCAAATCCCTTTCTAGCATTTTGTTATAATTCCAAGAATACCCTAAAGATTGGTGCGATTCTGTAGCTAAGCCTGGTTTGGAAGTTTTAGAGCAGCTTTTTGCATTTTTATTGAGAGAGAAATATTTGCCCATTTAATGGAAAACAGAATAACACAAGGATGGGCACATATGTCCTTGATTCATTTTATGGCTTCAGTATGTCTTTAAGATTATTTAACCGCTTTAATATCTCACCTAAAAGAAGAGAGAAAGACCAATATCACATACCTCACTGTGAAATTGTATGAATTAAGTAAGAAATAATCTATGTTATATACAGTACCTGAACCATTTTAAAATAGTTGTAATTGTTAGTGTTGCTTTTATTAGTATAAATATCATCCTGAGAATTTTGGCTTATTTGCATCAAAAATCTCCCCAAGGGTTACTTTCAGAGCCTCTTCAGATTTGCATTAAAAAGTATCATTTTTTATTTGTTGAAGAACTTTGACCACATTTAATTACTTTAATTGATATTTTCCTGTAGAATATTTTGGTATGTGAGTTAGACACAGGTGTATTCCTGATTTAACTCTTTTTTTTTAAGATTTTATTTTTATTTATTTTTAGAGGGAAGGGACAGAGAGAGGGAGAGAAATATCAATGTATGGTTGCCTCTTGTGCATCCACCACTGGGAACTGGCCTGCAACCCAGGCATGTGACCTGACTGGGAATCGAACCGTGATCATTTGGTTCGCAGGCCTGCGCTCAATCCACTGAGCTATGCCAGCCAGAGCCTGATGTAACTCTTTACGTTTACATGGCAGTTTTGATTTATAGGAAGATTTCATGAAATATGTCTCAAATAACTATAAACTGGGTTTTCAGTAAGTAATTCTTTTAAAATGTAATGTGGAAAAAAGAGACCTTTTTCCTCTCCTGTGGATTCATTTCAAATTTTGTATGTACAACCATCATTGAGAATTTTTAATAAGAAAACTCCTGGGCTCCATCTGAAACCAGCTGTACCCGAACCTCTTAAATGGGTTCTGGTCCACAAAGCAAGTGGTCCCCAAACCTGCTTTTTGGAAATACTAGAACTGTACTGGACTTTTATTTTACTAATTTTATATCAAACACAATAGAAGAATGAAGCACACTCTATTTTAATTAAAAGAAACACAGAAAAAATATTACATTAATCTCTTTCCATAAGCTCAACAACAGCATGAGTAACAAGTCATGTAATGATTGAATCTGGAAGAATACCATGTGTACCTAATGACACAATGGTAATTAAAATACATGCTTAAAATTTTCCAGCAGCCTCCTCGTTATATCACAATGGTTTACAGTGATTTTTGAACATTTGAAAAGCCTATTCTTAGTGAAATAGCACATAATGCATCTGAAAATATGTTTACAAGCACTTTGTGTCTTTTTTGGACTCTCATGTAAATTTTAATACAATAAATTTATGTCAAAGTAAATAGCATTGCTTAGATTTTAAATGTCCATCTGTATGTGATCTCGGTAGCACCCCAAAGTTCCTCATTTCCTTGTTCTATCGCTCAGTCAGGCTGGGTAGTCCCCGGCTCTGGGTAAACTTCTTTATCCATTTTCTCACTTTCTCAAAATCTACAAATATCATTTAAGAATGTCATGTAACCCTAATAATCAATTACACTTGATCATTTCATATGATCTCAAATGAATGTTCTTTAATTCCTTTGTTTTGATTCCTTTATTCCATTCCTTACAGTCAATTTTCCAATCCCATGTTTTCACTCTTTTTTTTTCTTTTTCTAAATTTATTTAAATTTATTTTATTTTAATTATTGTTCAAGTACAGTTTTCTATCTTTTACTCCCATCCCAGCCCACCCCCCCAGTGCTCCCCACCTCCCTCCCATTTCCACCCTCCTTAGTTTTTGCCCATGTGTCCTTTATACTTGTTCCTGTGACCCCTTGCCCTTTTCCCCTGAAATTCCCTCCCCTTTCCCCTCTGGTTACTCTCAGCCTGTTTTCTATTTCAATGTCTTCGGTTATATCTTGCTTGCTTGTTTGTTTTGTTGTTTAGGTTCCTGTAAAGGTGAGATCATATGGTATTTTGTGTTTTTGTGTGTATTTCAGATGGATCGATCCAGTAAAAAGTAAAAGTAATGTTAAACACTCACTGGAATGGACAAAAAAGAGACAAAATACTTGTATCTATATACGTAATATGCATAATATCTATTGATTTTGATGCAAATTATAAACATGTATATAAGTCAGCCTAATGATTGAGTAGTAGCATTTCTTTTTATCTTGAATCTCAGCTGTTATTTTTGTGACAATAAATGACTTTAAAATCAAATAATATCATTCAATTAATGGTACATTGTAAGTAAAAACATTCCTATCCACACTACCAAAGTCATTTTCTGGTAACCAACAATATGTTTTTATGTCTTTGTGTTTATAGTAATTACAGTTTTAATAACTCACATTTCATCGTATTTTAAAATGTGTCATTTACATTTTATTATACTGTTATTTTTTATTCATACACAAAATTGACAATTTTCTTTCACACACATATATAATCTCCCTCCCTCTTCCTAAAGCAACCAGCCACAGTAGCAAAAACACTTCTGCGCTACTTTGAAAAGATATATTTACTGTTGATCTTAAATGATGAATGTACTATTTTTACTCTCCAGCTAAAAATGCCTATTATTTAAGTATATTACAATGAACCATAGTATAGAAAGATCAGGAAACAGACTGGTTGTTCTAATAAATCAACTTATAGTTTTAAAATTTGAAGGTGAAATACTTTTGGATGAACATCCTGAACTCACACTCACACAATTGGAAGACACACTTAAACCCATGGCTCCTTCTTTGCTCAGTATTTGCTTTGAGAGAGTCTTCAGCCTCTATCCGAGGAATCTGGCAGTTAACCGAGTGACTGATGGGGGCATGAAAACATAGTCCTGTTGCTGGTTTTCTTTCCTTTAACGAATGGACCTATTTTCTCAGCACAGTTTATGTTTATGGAAAATTTGAACAGAAAATACAGAGAGCTCTCATGTATTCCCTTTCCTGAAGCCCAGTTGCCCCAATTATTAACATCTTTCATTGGTGTGGCAAATTAATTGATGAACCGTTATTGATACACTGTTATTAACTAAAGTCCATACTTTCACATTAGGGTTCATTCAGTCTTTGTGCTATACATTCTATGGTTTCGGAAAGGTCGCATATCTATCATAACAGTATCGTACAGACTGATTTCACAGCCCTAAAAATCCCCTCTGCTCCACCTGTTCATTTCTCCCCCCAGTTCCAAACCGTGGTAATCATTGATCTGGTTACTGTTTCTATAGTGTTGCCTTTTCCAGAATATTCTATAGTTGGAATTCTACAATATGTAATTGTTTAATATTGGCTTCTTTCACTTAGAAATATTCATTTAGTTTCTCTCCATGTCTTTACATTTATGGCTTGTTGGCTCATTTATTTTTAGCAGTGAGTGATATTCTATTGCATGTATGTACCACTATTTATTTATTCAGACGTTGGAAGATATCTTTTTGCAACGATTTTTGGCAATTTTGAATAAAGTTGCTATACATATTCATGTGCAGGTTTTATGTGAGCATAATGTAAATTTTTAAAAAAGTTATTTACAGAAGATTTGTCTAGAAAACTCAAGTGACACTAGTAGATAACTTCTGGAGTTAAGTGATATAGGAAGAGAAAATTTAACTGTATAGACCATAGATTTCTTGTACTTTGACAATAAGCATGCAAAAATATGGGGGGAAAGGCCTTAAAATAAACAGTTGTTTTATAACAGTGACAAAAATAATAAAATGATTACCACTAAAATTAAAACCATAACTTTCAAGTCCTATCTAAAGAAATCTATAAACTGTTAGAGAACTATATAAAATAAGACAAAGACAAATGAAAAAACAATATTTTTCTGGATGAGAAGAAATGCAAAGGCACTGTATGTTCTGAGTATAAAAAAATAATACAACAATATCAATTATGCAGTATTAATAAAGCATTTAGTGGCATTTAATCAGAATCACAGATGTATATATTCTGGATTATTCCTTAAAAAGTGTGATCAGTGAGTCAAACTATATGACTCTGAACACTTGCTTCACAAATATGTGACTTGTGACCATTGCCTCATCATTCCTATGCCTTATTTTCCTCATACGTAAAATGGGAATAATAAGAGTCCTACTTAGTGAAATAGTTGTGAGGGCTAAATGAAATAACAAATTTAAATTGTGTTTCCTATTTTAAACACAGTGCTTAGAATGTGTCATGTGTTTTAATAAGCCGTATATTCAGGTTTTATGCCAAAGTTCTTAAACATGCCAAATGCTCACTTGACCTAACTCAAGGATCTGTTAACTATGGCTCAGGAGACAACAGTTTGCTCCCTGTTTTACTGGAAAACAGTCCTGCTCATTTATTTTCTGTGTATTGTCTGTGGCTGTGTTACCCCTGCAACAGAGAACATACGGTCTTCAAAGTGCAACTATTTACTCTGTGGCTCTCCATAGAAAAGTTACCTGTCCCTGCCTAGTCTGGTCTTTCTCCAGTTTTCTTAGCCAGATGTTATATTCTTCTGGTCTCATCCTGTATGTCACTTTCTTAGTTAGACATTATATCGCAATCTAATTTATGTCATCTCTTTATATCAAAATTTACAGTTCCTTATGAATTTGTATAATGCTTCTCCCTATTGACTGTATATCTCCTAAAGGTAAGGAACCTGTCTTGTCTGTCCACTGTAATACACTGTCTAATATCTGATACAGTCCTTAAAACATGGGAGGTATTCGATAAACATGTGTTGAATTAATGAATAAAGAACAGTGAATAAATAACCTAAAATTGTAAATAGTGTCTTTTCTTTTTAGTTAAACCAATTATTTATTTTTATTAAAATATAAAAATACAAAGTAAAAATGAGCAAATAAACTGGTTTACAGTTCCATAATTTAAATTAATCACAGTTACTGTTCTCTTTTCCTCTCTCTCTCTCTGTATTTATATTTAAATATATATTTGTATATTTATTTTTTTACAAAACAAATATATCATTCTTTAATATTGTAGAGAATTTTGTTATTTTTTTCCATCCTTAAGCTCACTTTCTGTTATATTGTGTACATCTTGGTGAAAGCATAGGTCTTGCTACCCTATAAAAGAATCCCAAGGAACCAGAAAGATGCCTACATTGACTTGAGCATGGGACTAAGACTCAGTAAGTTGGATGTTCATATCAGAGATGGTGGCACCGTTGGGTGAGTGGTAGTGAAACTCACCTAGAGCAATGCCACTGTCATGATATCTTGGCCTGCTGTTTCTGTGTGGTGCCCTTTGATTTGCTCCTTCCTGCTAAATCATTCTCCCCATTAGCTTTTATCTCTAAGTTTCTCTAAAACCTCCATCCTTTTGGTGACCTTTATGTTATCTGTCTGATGACATTATTTTCCATTTAAGTTAGCTAGAGTCCATTAATCTTATTTGCAGTGAGATCTTGAGTTAGAATAGTATCTATTTCTTTGTTTTTTCATCTATCCATCCTTTTCAAAGTGCCTTAGCTATGTGCCAGGTACTGTACCATGCCCTCACCATATATTTTTGTAACTATATGCAGCATTAATCAATTTGATTTTGTTCCTTTTGCTTTGGCAAGATCTTGATTTGTGAGTGTGCCTGCACCACTCTGAAAAATTATTTTTAAGAGGGTTATAAGAAGTATTATTGTAGATTTCTGAAAGCTCAATATTTCTATAAAACTACCTGTTATAATTATTTTTAAGCCAAATTTTCATTCATTATCTGAGCTTCTGACTTTCATCTTTGAAATATTTAAAGAAAGGGAGAGTAACACATTTTTATGAAGGAATCTTGTCATGGTTGGTATTTTTGAGGGAAAATGTGCTTGGATAAAAGCTAATGGTTACTGGAAGTCATTTCGAAGACAAAAATTATAATCATTATTTCTTGGCACTAACAAAAAAAATCAAAATGGCTTCATTACTACCTGTCATCTACTTTACGACTCCTTACAAACATCCTTTGAAACTATCAAAAGCCTCTTCGTGTAGAAGGTTTGTGCACAGGAATTGGTTGTATCAGTAGAGTGCCCAAATCAGGAAGTCGAGAATCATCTTCTAAGGCCTTAAAATATTTTAAAGCAGAGAACATTTTGAGTTGCTGATTATGTTTAGTGGGTTATTATTAGCACACTGCTTTGAACTGAGCTAAATAAAATGTGATTAGAAATACAGCCTAAATTGCTCATATTGAAAGAGCAATGTCAAAATGCTTACTTCTTAGCATTCCTAGCAGTAACCTTGCATGTGTTCATGTCATAAGTCTGACCTTGCTGAAAACCACTATTCTAGCACCATTCTCATTGAGAATCTCCCATCTCTTCCTGGAAATCTTCCTTGGACAGCATGTGTCCAGCTTGCATCTGGTATGATCCACTAACCAGCATGGTGTTCACTGCTGCCCTCCTGCTGTCTGCCTGAGGACCACCCATGTAGGGGCAGAATCCCAGTGTGCTGTTTATACTGGGATTAGGTTTATACTGGAATGCTCATGCTAGGCAAAATTGACTCTTGGCAGCTTTTGCTGAACTAGTATCTCCATAGGTTGTACCAGTCATACTTTGGGTTTGGTGGATGAGTGCCATCAAATAATCTCCATTGTCCTATCTCTAACTGCCCCTTTACTTGCCAAAACCAAAATTAAACACTCAATTGTAAGTCAACTTTTTCTATTGCTACCTACCGTGGCAAATGTACCCAGTTAAAATAAGACCCCAGCAGGGGCACAATCCAGCCTTGGAACCCTGCTACACCTACGTCAACATAACAGAGCATTTTCGTCAGTTTCATTAAATGAAGCACAGAGAGGTAGAGGGGCTTGCCCAAGGTTACACAGCAAAAGTGTATTGTAGGTGGATTACAAACACAGTTCTATTTGACCCCAAAGTTGAGCTCTGTATATTCCTGTGACCATTATCTTTACTTTTAATAATGGAGGCATCTTTAACATGTCTTAGCAACTGCACTTTCAAGGAAGGGTGTGTTAGGGATAAACTACTGTAATTCAGTGTAGGGAGCAAAAATTAAGAATTTTTATCTAGTGTGTCCAAGGAGAAATTATATTTTATGATTTGTCTTCCAAATATGTTCTTGCAAATGACAAAGTACAGACAGCATGTTGCCTATGGATGTGTTCCCTTTATTCTAGTCTCACTACCGGCACCAACGGCTCTCAGAGGAAGGAAA
>PVKM010037847.1:0-14316 GCA_004027735.1 Carollia perspicillata | reverse complement strand
TTCAATGTCTCAGAACTGTTGGCTCCATTATTTATCCTATTCGATTTGGGTACCTAGATCCCTATAATTTGTACTGACACATGGTTCCTACTCCAGTCTATTCTAGCACGTGGCACTTCTTTGTTAATGGGTTAATTTATACATGAAAAAATATTTTAAAATATTGATCACTGAAATGACAGAATCCAATTTAATTTTTCCCCACCGAAAGAAGGGATCCTTTCTCAATGATTTCTTTCCAAACTTCCATTCCAGACATCGAAGAATAAAAAGGAAGATGATAAAATGAAGCAAAGGCTAGGAATAAAGAGATGCACAATTAGAAACACTAAAAGAACATCATTTCACATTAGAAGTGACTTAGGAATAATTGGACTTCTGTAAAGATGCATTTGGCAAAATCATTACCAATTTCCAATAATCTATTCATCAAATTGTGAAACTATCCAATTCACTCTCAGTGTTGTTTATGGACACATAGGCAACAAATAAAATTATCTGATACCATCACTTTAAATCATTTCCTCTAATAGTTGTACAGAGTGCTGAAAAATTGGGAAGCATATTATCTGGTTAGTTGACCTTTATAAAAATGTTCTATTTTTACACTATTCTATCTCTATGGGCTACAGATACCCATATATCCACCTTAATAAAAAGTTTTCCATGGTCATAGGAATTAAGATGGTTTAGTTTAATAAAATACATGATAAATTTTAAAGAAGAATGTGTTCTTACGATGAGGAATACCAGAAAGGGCTCTGCACCTCCTGATTCTTCATGAAACACAGAAAACATTAAAAGCTGCAAAAAGAAAGATAACAGTTAGACAGGAAAAGTTTTGTTTTGTGAACTTCAGCGATATAAATGTGAATTGGCCCATTGAACAGCCCAACCGGCATGTTCCCTGATTTCACCAAGAGTATTGACTAGGTGTTCATTCCGAAATGCGTAGTAAGAGGTTGTCTTCCTTCCTACCAAGGTCTATGAGCCATTGTCCTTCGATTTGAAGCAGTAGAATATAGCAATTATTTATCGTCTGCTAAGAGAGTCTCGGGGGTCTATGCTAGCCTCCCCAAACACTGAGAGAGAAGCAGGACTTATCTTCATCACACACGCCTCCACACACCTTCCCATGCCCACAGTGCCTTTCAGAAGGCCCCTTTCTTTCCTTTCCCACACACTGTACCTTCCTTCCATTTGCAGAAGTATGGGTATTAGTCAACTGGGAAAAAAAGGATTCTATTCATATTGAGAGCTTCTCTAGAATCCCGAAACCCCTAAGACTAGGAACATTTCATTTGCCTCCTTCTAGAGCTGAACATGCCCAGGAGTCTAGAAAGCCCAGAGTGTAAAGGCTGCTCTATTTCTCACCATCCACTATCCTTCATCCCCCCACCCATCAGTTAGGGCCAACTCTTCCATTACAGTTCAGCTGGAGTATATTGTCTTATCTGGGAGAAATTCAGCTGGAATCCACGAAGTACAATCTTCAAATGTCATGCACATTTAACATGCTGCCGAGTCCCAACCCAGAGCCCAGCTTTCCCAACTGGTTGTGAGTTCCAGGTGGTGTTACTTACATGCCAAAATATGAATATACAGATAAGCAGTGTGCTTTGTGGTACTAAAAAGACAGTGATATACATTGTATGAGGTCCAAATACATTTATCATCGTTATAAACACACAGAAGATGGTGATCTAAAGAAAATACAAATATGTATGTTAACCATGCTGAACTTCAGTAGATGCTCCACATTAAGATAGCTCATCTTGGATCCGTTCCTAATCTACACTCCATCCTCAAAAAACAAGCTGAAATCAGCATATCTCACTGACATTTTCTTTTGGTGATTTAGCTGCATTCCTGTGGTCTAGAGTACCATGAATGAGACATCATGATAAATCTAGGATCTAATATATAGAGCATCTTATTATAGAAAAGGAGAAAAGGTATGTATATTGTTTTTGGAGATAAAATTCAGAATGGTAGATAAACAATAATCATAGGTAAACATTGAAATTAATATCTAATAGGAATAAAGCCACAATGAAAGGAAACTTTTGTTAACTAAAGCAATGAAAACTCAAAGCATTTAATTATCTGGAGTGGCTTAGCAGAAGTGCTAAAATACGAAATTCAGGGATAACAGAAAGTTTTAAGTACATCTGACGCTCTCAGACTTTTTCTTCTAAACTATGGCAATGCCTTCTTAAAAGTTCTGGCACTTCGAATTTCTGTCTGTCACAAACCATCACTTTTATGGCTTCCAAAGAAAGTGTGTCTTTGATCATAGTTTTTTTCTGCACTGTACACCACCCTGGCTTCCCACAGTCTGCAGAATAAATTCTTGAGCACATCACTTAGGGCCTGTCGTGGTTCCAACCATTGTGTTCACCATAACTAGGTGCATGCGCAGGCTGCAGCGTGCTTTCTATGGATATTCATTGTCAGATTATTGCCAGTAGCTAGGTCTTTCTCCTAGCCTGGACCTTCTCCCCTTTGGGTTTCTGCTTATCCCTTGTTTCCTATTTGCATCGTCATTCCTCTCCAGCTGTTGGAATTTTACTCTTCTTCAGGGTTCACTTTCTGAAGGAAATCGCTGCTCTTATTTTTGTGAATGACTCTCTTCCCTTTTCTGATTTAATAGACCTCTTTACTAGTCAGTTGTAGTAGACTTTTAAAGATGGATGGCATCTCGATCATCTTTGCCTTCTCTCTGTTTCAGTAAGTGGCTGTTTACTCACCCGTTGACCCTCTGAGCGCTCCTTCAGTGTTGAAACTGCCTATTTTTCTCTGTCTTAGTTTGTGACATGTTGTTGGAAGCCACCACTAGGTTCGTTGAGTTAACAATTTACTTTTTGGCATCCCGAAATGACAGGAAATTAGAATAGATGCTTATAGATTACATATATATTTCCTCCTAATTTATAATATAAAATAATTGTTGCTTTATGGAATTAACTCTTAGTAGAGAGTTAGAGAACTTGTTTCTACTTTTAACTGTGCTAGTAACTTGTGTAACTTCATGGAGATCTTTGGGGTTATTTCTTTTTCAGTAAAAAGAAAGTACAGATGGTTTCTAGGTTTCCTTTTATTAAACATTTTCTAGTTAGAAAGAGTTTTTGGCCACTTTTAAAGTAAGACAGGGTAGAAATAGGAAGAGAAAAAGATGCAGATTTTTGAAAACAATCTATACATAATGCAAACACAAAATATTTTAGCCTGTAATACTAATTTATCCTGCCAAGGGCGAATTTTTAAAGTATTAGCTCCGAATCCTATGTTAAATATATAAAGTAAATGTCCAAAAACATACTTACAATTAAGAAGCAAAGAGACCAAATGCCACTGTTTTTTCTCCCCTTGCGAGAGATGAACGAAATTATGTATGTAAAAAAGATAAGGGACATGGCGTAGCCAATAGCGCATGGGATCTGAAATGAACAGCAGTGCTATGTTTAGTGAAAGGCAAATGCCACCTAGGAAAACATTTCGCATTCAAAACATTGTCATAGCACAGGACTTTATAGTTATTAATAATTCCTGACGATGCGAGTATCAATGAAAACAGTGTGCATCTTTAAAGTTTCTCATTAAATTGTACAATGACATTTGTTCTATGAATACTGTAACTTACTTGTATAATCTGACTTAAACTGGAAAATATATGCTCTTGAGAGATTAAAACGAAATCCATTAAAAACATAAAAATGAGCATCAGCCAGTACAGTGGAATGTCAACCAGCGCTTGCCCAAACCAGTAGGCCGAAGGGAAGAGCCCCGAAATCCGTAGCTGGGACCAAGCTCTGCTCTGATGAGGAGAGGGAAAAAAATACAAATGGTATTTAAATTTGAGGTTTAAGAAAATGTGGATTATGTAAGAAATATTCAAACAAAACATCCATTGGTAGTAATTCTGCATCATGGCTACACATGTTATCTGGACCAAGGGATATGAATTATTCCCAATGTCAGTGGTCAGTGTGCTGCTTTAATAAACAGCATTGATGTTCATCAGACCTCTGATAGGACACATGGGAGAGAAGATCTCAGAATAATCAAGGCGTCAACACTTGGGTGAACAGAGTGGTGATTGATGGCTTACGGGTCAGGGTGGGCTAGTTCATCTAAGCAGCTTTTTATCAGGGATGCTTCTTTGACTCAGTCTGAACTGTGCTCTCGCTCTCTTTTTCCTAGCACTGCATTTAAATGTATACTTATATATCCATATGCTTTGAAATATATGTACATTTGCTTTATTATTTTAATCTAAGTAAATGACATATTAGGACAGTTTTGCTGTAGCACACGTTCAAGTATTAATTGCCCATCCAGATACTTGTGTATGTGGACATAAATACAAATTCCTTCACAAATATAAAGGTATTTTATATTCCTTGTATTCCTTTTGTATTTATTCTCTGAATAAACTACTAAGTTACATATTTTAAAAACAACTTATGTGGTGATGTGGTTTGGAGCACAAATTATACTTTAAACCTAATCATTTTGAACATTTTTTTCTTTTAAAAATATTTACATTCGTTTGCTGACGGTCACTGATGAGCTAAATAATGCTCCTGTCTGAGATGTAACTTGACCTAAGGATTCATATCAAAATCCCCACACAGATCCACTCAGGGAGTACAGCTGAAAAGGATTTGTTGATCGACTGAATATGTGGGTGAAGCTCCGAGAGAAATGAAGGATGTTTTCAGATGATTGACAGGACAACTGATGCACTGTGCCGACATTTATGGGGACAGAAAATAGGAAGGGGAACACATTTAAGAATGTCATACATTTACTTTGAGAAGGTGAGGTTTGAGAGTCAGTGAGGCCTCCAACAGAAAAGCGGAGAAAGGAGCCTTGGTCAGCACTGAAGGTGAAATCACAAATTAGAGGTCCCAGCTAGAGTCCAGTCCATGAGTGACCAGGCAGTAGAGGGAATTTGAAGCCCTGGTGTTAGATGAGCTTGCTGGGGAGAAAATGACATTTAACATGAGAGCCAACGGATTGAGACCTGAGGATTTCCAAAATTTAGAGATGAGATAGAGACACAAGAAACTTCAAAGGAGGGAGGGATGGGGAGAGAGAGAGAGAGAGAGAGGGAGAGAGAGGGAGACAGTGGCCGCAATGTTAGGAGAGACACTGTGCAGTCAGGACATCACACAGCCTGCAGAAAGAAAGCGTTTGTTTTCCACGGGTGACGTTTCAAGTTGGGAGTACGTGAATGCTAAAACGACTGATCGTTCCACCAGGCCAGTACATGGCCTTTCCCTAGATTCCTGGAGATTCTACACAAGAAAGGGAACATTACATGGATAATACTCTTTCCTTGGGCAACAGAATTATTTCAGGCAGGAAGTGACACTGATGGAGATGGTAGTAAGTAAACAGACGCTTACCCAAAATCATGGATTTTGCCTAATAAATTACACAAATGGAGCTATTAAAGGGTATCCTATTGAAATGTTAAGTAAAGCTAATGCAGGTTGGCCTGTATGGATTAGTCATACAAGTTCGCCACCCTAGGATAACCACTCAAAATTTGTCTCCCTTCAGAACTGCTGAATCAGAATCTTCATTTTACCAAGATGCTTCAGTAATATGATTTATAGATGCATTAAAGGGTCATTTAGATTCATGAAAGAGTGTCTGTAAAAGGAGATTTATAAATAGATTGTCAATTAAACATTGGGATTCTTTTTATTTCTCTGAGTTCTTGACATTTTCAAAATGTCATTTCCTTTCATTTCAACAATCTCATTTTTATTAACTTTCTAAAAATGTAATTTTTGAACAGTAAAAAGAACCCATATGAAGTACATAGTTGTGTGAAGTTTGATGAATGTATATGTTACTATATTACAATCATAATCAAAGTATAGGATATTTCTATTCCTCCCTCCCACCAAATTCCCCATGCTCCTTTGTGGTCAGTAGCCTTCCTTGCTGTTACAAGAAACCACTGGTCTGCTCTCTGCCATTAAGGATTAGTTTACCTTTCTGGGTGCTTCATATAAATGAAAACATTTAGTGTTTATTTTTTGTGTCTCATTTCTGCTGGTAAATTTATGAGTTGCCCCTTCTTTTGTATGGTTGAGTGGTAGTCCATTGTATGATTATACCAGAGTTTATCAGTTCACAGCTTGATGGACGTTTGGGTTGTTCAGGTTGTTAAGAATTCTTTATGTTGTTGACATAAATCTTTTATTTACATAAGCATTGTCAGTATTTTTCTCTGAGCCCACAGTTTCTTATTTTCTTAATAGTGTTTTACAAAGAACAAAAGGTTTTAACTTGGATGAAATACAAGGTATCATATTCTTGTGTGGTGTATGCTTCCTTTGTACCAGCTAAAAAATATTTGCCTACCATCAGACCTATGATTCATTTCAAAATAATTTTGTGTATATGGTGGGAAGTGCATGTTGAGAACATTTTTTTTTCATAACACTATCAGGTTGCTTCCATACAATTTGCTGAAAAGACTAATCTTACCTCATTTGAATTCCCTGAGAGTTTTCATTGGAAATCAATCGATTATATATGGATAGGTTTATATCTGAAATGTTGATTCCATTTTACATATTTATATGATTATCCTTAATTAATACAACACATTCTTAGTATAACAACTAGAGTAAGCCTTGAAGTCAGAAGCATACATATTCCAGCTTTGTATTTTTTTCAAAGTTATTTTATTTTCAGTTCTTTTCATGTTCACGTAAAGTTTAGAATCATTCCGTATAGTCTCTTTATCTATACATTTATGTTTCTACTTATGAAACTTCCCTTCACTTCTACAACTGAGGATTTATGTCTGAATTGGCTGCTCAATTAAACATGTATAAATAGCCTCTCAAAAACTCCTGTAATTATATTACCTTCAACATGTACTCATACAACGTAAGGAAAGTTGCAGTTGCTCGTTGTTACCTTATAATCATCGATGCTAGTCATGGCAATATAGGGAGCACAACAGGATGACAAAAGCAACCAGAATACAGAAGGTATCAGGAATCCCAAAGAACCATTCAGTTCCTTCGGAAAAGACAAAGAATATAACAAGCTGAATGAACATATTCAAAATTCATTTTCTGGAATGCATTTTAAAAACTACTAAACAGATTATGTATAACCCTGCCTTATGTCCCTTTTGTTACCAAACTCTTTCACTATCCAACCAGTTTCAAAGCTTGACTTTTGGCTTGATTCCCATGTTTATGGATAAAGAAAGTGAGTCAAAGAAGGTGAATGAATTGCTAATATTACAGAGTTGGAAAGCAATGAGAGTAAGAGTCTTTCATTTTCTTACTTTATGCTTTTAAATGGAGTCTGATGCTAAGTAATACACAATGATAATTCACAGTTGAAACAGTTTTTGAACTGATCTTCATAACTGTTTTAAATGTACTAGCTTGACTCAAAAGTCATATTGTGTATTTTATGGGCACAAGGATAGTAAGTTGTCTTTCAGGCACACCGTGAGGCCAGGTAAGTATTGGCTGAGGATTCAAAAGCAGAGATGAGGTACTGGAAGGGAAGTAAAATCTCCGGGGAAAACTTATGCCCTTGGTTACACATACGGCTGCTCGTGTTTACAACCATCTTTAAGGACAGAATATTCACAAACGCTCCTGGAAACAGTCCTCATTGTTTCATGATTCACAGAGTTGGGTTTGAGCAAGCACATTACTGAAAAAAAAAACGTCATAACCAGAGTCGTCTTTATCCTGGATGCCAGAGACACACTTGCTATGCACAGAAAGGTGGGATTTAAATTTATTGTCAGAACCTTCCCAGAACACTGGCATGCTGGGTGGGGTTAGTACTCTGTGGCCAATCCATTGCCTTTGGGCAGGACAGAAGTGAGGTCTGAAATCACTGGTGCAATGAGTAGGCAAATTAATAGAGTATAAAATGAATTGCTGGAGATGCTGGGCACATGAATGTATGGTTAACTGAGCTGGATGGTGGCATCACAGTCTCCCTAGCTAAACAGGACATTTTTACAGGTGAACACCCAAGGCAATGTCTCGGTTATTATATCCTCCCTCAGAAACCGGAACACTGAAAATGCCTTCATGGTTATGTAGGAGGGGGATTAAATAAAAACATACTATATATTCTAAAGTTAATTAATATTTGATGGGTGACTGAAACTTTTTGCTTTCATGATTACGTTTCTTACATGCCCTGACTGAAAGGAGTGATTTCCTGAGCACACAGGGAGTGATGTTGTGAGAAAGTAACTCAAGGTCTTTCTGGAGCAAGTGAAAATAATGGTGGATAGAGCCACGGTCCATTGTATATACATATGGGTAGATGTTGTTAGCCATAGACATTACCATAAAACCTTATAGTTGAGTGGGAAATGAATAATTTTCTGATCTCTGATAGTGATTTATGTATTTGACAAATACAGAATTCAAGGATTTTCATGTTCCAGTCCCTATCCTATGCACAGGGTATTATGTCTTAAAAATATGTGCCAACAGAATGCTTTAGAAGGAAGAACTGTGTTTAGCAAATAATCAAAAAAGAATAACTACAAAGTCTGATAGGTATTTTGGTTTCCAAACCTAAGGGGCTCTGTGCATTCCAATCACCTGGGCTTTTTTCAGAAACAGGATTTTTTTACCTTTATGAAAAGGCGGCTTTGGTCTAGAGTGGGCCTGAGGCATGGATGCCTTTGACAAAGAACTGGGGTCATTCTAATGTAACCAGTCTGCAATTCTAGCCTGAATTTGTTCTAATTTTTTTTCTTTTGTAGCGTTTATAAAAGTAATAATAAGGCTTCTATTTTTTCTCTCTCTTCCCTTTCTTTCATTATTTTTGTAGTCACGGTGCTGCACAATTTCACTTTAATGTCCTCATATTCTCTTTGAAACCACATTTTGTTGGTTCTATTTTGCATTACAAAAAAGAGAAGCTTTTTTCCCAAAGCATGAATCCAAATGCTAATTTATCATGCAGTAGTTTACTCAATGAGAATCAAATTCTAGCACTTAAAAGCATGATCTGGGAGATTCTTGATAGAGGAGAGTCACTCAGATTATATACTTACCCCCCCAAATGTAGTTCTGTCAGTTTGGATGCGTGCTGATGGCTCAACCATTTTAAGTAGCCCGTTACTGACAATGTGCATAAGAACTGGGAAGCAATTCAGTCTCTTGACATTGCAAGCTAGTGAAAATGTGTAATTCTAAAATATAGAAAGCAAGGTTATAAATGCTCAGAAATCTTCATTTTTTTCTAAAAAGGTCAAAATTCAACATTTTAGTTTAAAAAGTCATGTTTTTAAATAGCGTTAAATAATCAGAACAAAGATAAACACTGTGTAAATAAACCAAAGCATGTATATAGGCTGTATATGATTTTCAGGACACCAAGTATCTGTCTTAGGGCTAGAATCAAGTATTATTATGGTTTAAGAATTAAGCAGATGTTTCAGAACATATGTACTTGGCAGTGGGTATTGTATAGTATTTATTTTGCTAATGTACACAGTTTGTGTTGGTAGACAGTTCTTGGTATACGAATTATTTATCGTACTAATGGCTTCAACTAACTAAGTAATAAATGAAAGCAATATTTGTTTTTCATTGTGCTTCCTAAGTTAAAGGCCTGAGCATGTTGATAGTTTATCAGCTTTGCACACCTTGAGGAAAAATTACTAAGTAAAGACCAGCACACCTTTTTGTGACCAGACACGATGATGGCTCCATTATAAGATGGATCGTCTAGGCCATTTTCGGTTCCAGATACATCCACTTTCAGAGCTATGTTCTGATGCTCCATGGAATGTATAAAGTCATCAATGTTTGCTCCTAAATGGTAGTTAAAGATATTAGGTTTCACAGAAACTAAGAAAACCCACAGCAAGTTCTGCAGTGAAATTAAAATTAGTGACCTAATGGAACACTTACTAGAATATGCACTGTCAGGATGTTTTTCTACATGATATCATGCCTGCTGCTGTGAATTTAAAAATCTACTCACTTCTCGCAGAGTTTACTTTATAATATGTTTGTTTGCTTATGATTACTGCCATATGGTGTATTTGGAATAGATTTTTTCCTAGAGTATTTCAATGAGTGGCAATACCAATGTGCTTTTCATGACACAGATAATCTCCACTGATTAACCACCAAATTTGTTAAACCTCTTTTCACTACTGTGAGATTATTCACTGATTTTCAAAATGTTTCCTGGTACAGGAAGACAACTTTTTGAATGACCATTTTAAACAGCGAAATCACCAAGGAAAAGCACAAAAATATGGAAATGTGGCATTCAATAGGTTGCAGAAAGGACACTTGTTTACAGTGTGAGATATTTGTTAACAGTATTAGAGCTGAAAGAGAGGACAGGGTAACCAATACCTTGTTGAACCTCAGCTGGAAGTGTGTGTATCAGGCGATATGATATTTTTACATCTCGGAGCACACCTGTGAATGGTCACTAACACACACCATGAGTCTTGGATTAGAATCCGGAAATAAATTTTAGTGAGTAGACAAGTTTGTAAAATACATAATTGGTAAATAACGAGGACCTGTTGTATCTAATAAGAGACTCATGTCTAGAATATATACAGAACTCTTAGGACTCAATAAGAAACACATAAGCCATTTAAAAAATGGGAATAAAAGACATTTCCCCCTAAAAAATATTCAGTGGGTCAGAAAACACATGAAAGATGATCCACATCATTAGAAAAATGCAAATCAAACTACGAGATACTACTTGACACACACTAGGATGGGTCTGACAAATAACAAGTGTTGGCAAAAAATGTGTAGATATTAAAATACTTATAAAATGCTAGTGTCAATGTAAAATGGTGCGGTCACTTTAAAAAATAGTTTGGCAGTTCCTCAAAAGATTAAACATAGTCACCATGTAACATAACACTTCTGCTCTTAGGTTTATATACCAAATAAATGACAAAGAAAACCCCACCCCACATTCATTAAAAAATAGTACCTGGACATCTGTAGCAGTATTATTCATAATAGTCAATTAAAAAAAGAGCCCAAAATATCTACCCTCTGATGAATCTGGTATATCTGTTTGATAGAATATTATTCGATAATTTAAAAAAAAGTATCAACATATGCTGCAACATAGGTGAACCTTGAAAACATCATGCTAAGTGGAAGAAGCCGGGCACAAAAGATCATATAGTGTATGAATCTACTCATGTTAAATGTCCAGAGTAGCAAACACATAGAACTAGGAAATAAATTTGTGATTGATCAGAGCTGGGGGGAGGTGGGCAGAGTGAATGGGAATAATCACGAATGAGTATGGGATTTATTTTTGAGATGAAAATATTCTGCAATGAATTATAGTGATTACACAATTATGTGAACACACTAATAACCACTGAATTGTACATTTTAAATGAATAAATATGGCATTTGAATTGTATCTCAAGCTGTTAAAATGTTTTTTGGGGTACAAACTCTTTTACTTTGCAAAATGCCATCATATAATTTATTTCTCCTCGGCAAATACTTTTTAAAAAAATTATTTATTTATTTTTGTGGCAAATACTTTCTTAATTCCTGCTCCATTTTGGGCCTGTATATTTGTCATCTCCCAGCCTCAAAAATTGTTTTGAACACATGCTGAAGAAGTAAAAAGTTCACTTTTTTTCTCTCATATTTGTTTTCTAAGTAATACCCTGGACAGTGAATGTTTTGGAAATGAAAGCATTCACCATATTATTACCTGTTTTATTGATGATTAATAATTGAGTGAGAGGATCATGTGGTTGTTGTCCAGGAGCAAGGAAGTATAAATGAGGAGTAAGTTCCCAAGAATAACTGCTTTCATATGATTTAGAGATGATGAACTCCCAAAGAAGAGGTATAATTCCAACTCCTAGAATCGATAGCCTACACAGAAGACAAGTGCCAATGTGAATGAATGCACTGTCATTTCCTAACCTTTTAAAATTGTCTCGGCAAATTAGAATTTAATAAGATCAAGAGATTATGGAAATTAAACATATAGCTCTCTGATTCATTTATGGAGTATTTTGTTCTCTTTTTTTTACTTCTAAATTAGACATGATAAAATATAGATATATCTTTTTGTTAATTTCTTGTTCCTCTCTGGCCATTAGCACAATTTCATGGGACATGTGTCCTTTAACTCTGTGTTCAGATTCTGCCTCTTCCTGGAGTTCCAGTATGGTGTTAATTCATCAGCACTTCATACTCAACTCCCTTCCTGTTCAGTCCTTTTCACATAGTCCCTATTTCTCTTAGTGATGACTGCATGATTTCTTGAATCTCCAGGCTTGAGTTTTCAATTATTTTTTACTCTTCATTTTCCTCCATGTAAGTTGAAAATTTTTATTATGCTTTCATTATATATTATTTTGGAATCTTTCTGCACTCCTAGTTTCTAATTTTACAATAGTACATCTTGTGTCAATTCTTGCTAATTGGCTGGCATCTCTAAAGACGCTCCCACAGTGCCGCCAGATTAATCGTAGAGATTCTCCTTAAATTATACTAACCTCCTTGTCAAAGATTCTCAGTGAATTCTCATGCCTTATTTTTAGCAAGGATTTATTGAGAGTCTATGATGTACCAAATTTCCTATTTCTGTGATGCTTAATCAACATATTGATAGACAAGGCATTGACGGACAGCCAAACTTCTGTGGACACCAGGGTGCTCATGAGAAACGCTATCATTCTTAGGAGCAGGAACAGTGCCCAATACGCATGCAGCAGGTATGGAGAGGGAGCTATCAGCACTTAAGAGGGCTGGAGGGAAGCCATGAAATCTGGGTTAGAGCAAGTAGGATATAATGGGAGAGTCGGGACTTCCCAGAAGAGTCAGCAGCATGATTAGACAACTGGCCTATGAATACCGGGAGAAAAGATCTACATTCCAATGTGTCCCTCGCCTGCCACGGAAAATCTAAAGGAGAGCCAATATTACATTACTTTAACTTTTCCCCTAAAATTTGCTCTGAGATATTATACATTCCACCTGCTACTCTGCTAGTAGATAAAAACAAGAACCATGAACTAGACTGAGTATTATACTTTATCTAGTTTTATAGACGCAGAAATTTATTTTCATTTGTTTTCTCTTGTTGCTAGACCTTAATTTCTTTTAATGCATTGACCGAGCAAAATCTATGGCACTCTGATACTCACAGTGTTAAAAGGGCTTTTCTTTCATGCTTTAGCTTTAAGAAGCGGACCCTTGCAATTGCAAGGATTTGCTGTCCCCACAGAGCCATGCCACCCACTGTTTCTCTCATCTGACTAAGTGAAGAGAGAACATGTTCCATCTCAACAAGTCTTTCTGTGTCTCTAGCTCCTTCTGCTTGTACTTCTCCCAAAGTGGCGATATCTACAAAACACAAAATAAGTAATGTATAAAACCCCATTTCAGATCGAGCTCACTATAGGCATTTGTTTTACCAAAGACATCACAGGTAATGTCTTCTCATAACTGTAGGCATTGTTCGGCATTATAGGCTGTTGTCATGAACCGAATAAACAGTGGGAAGGTTCATTTCTTGAACAAAAGGACCGGAAAGGTCTTAGATAATTTAGATACAGATAATACATTAAAGAGGTTAGATAAGTAGGCAAGATCATCATAGTGCCTAGGTGGGGCTTGGAAACTTGGCAATGAAAACAATTATCTTAGGTATTCATCTGCAGAAACAAGCAATTGAGGTGCTACCAACTGGGGGTTAACTATAAATTAAACTAGAGCAATAAACACATTAAAAATAAATGGACTGAACAAACCACTACAAGAAACATTGTAAATGTAATAAAAAGCAAAATTTGATGATATGCTGAATTTAAATAAGATGCACTAAAAGGTTGATTTTAAATTGAAAGTACTAGTGGGTTGAAAAATTTGTTTAAAGAGACAAACACAAATTGCATTAAAATTAAAGCAGTTGCATTAATACTAGACAAACTGGGCTTCAGGAGAACTGCCATAGCCAGAGTTTAAGAGGGACCTTGCATAATGATAATGAAGGCAATTAATCAAGAAGACATGCTAACCTTAAATGCATATGTGCTTAATAATTGAAAATACATGGAGTAAAAACTTACCTAACTGAAGGGAGAAAAAGACAAAAATAGACACATCTAGAATTATAGTTGGAAATTTTTACCAGCCCTCACTTGTAAATGATAGAAACTATAGGCAATAAAAAAATCAGTAAGGGCATAGAATAGTCAAACAACATTATCATCCAATTAAACCAAATTGATATTTATACAACTTGCCTTACAACTGAAGTTCT
>PVKM010037846.1:0-14282 GCA_004027735.1 Carollia perspicillata | reverse complement strand
ATCCACCTAACGTCTGAGGCCAGGCGGGTAGGACGTCCTGGGAGATGTGTGACCACCTGGCCTGTCTTCTGCAAGGATCCTATGAGGCGGAGAGCCAGACGCCTTTATTCCTGACGTCTCCAACACCCACCCTGCTCCCTGACCACAGATCTCATGTACCCCAGCTGCATTCAGAGCTGCACCCTACACCTTTCTGCCTCTGTACAATCCCATTGCAGCGGCCCCGACACCTGCAGCCATGGTTCCGGATGAAGTCTGCCTTACCACCTTTAAAAACAGAGCTAGGGAGATCCGTCCACACTGCATTGGATGCACCTGGTTTGAAAGCGCACATCTTAGGGTTGCAGAGAAGGAGCAAGTCACATCCTCAAGTTTTAAAGATCCAAACACTGGTGTCCTGTGCATTACTTCACCTGAGGGGCGTGGCCTGAAGTTCCCAACCCATAATGAAAAGGCCTCCCCTTCTCTTGCCATTTTCACAAGAGTTGTCACTTTCACAACAGACTTTCGCTCGGCGGTGACAGGCCGTGACGACTGCACACAGACCATTGCACTGATTCCACGGCCGTGAGGGGACTGACCCACAGCAGCGCCACTGCTGCTGCCCGACAGAGCCACAGCAGCTTCTCCTGAGCATCACCACTGAAGTTTTTCTTTCAAGATGTACAGAGAACAACTCCTTTGTCCTGAGACACAGATCATCACTCAGGGTTAGAAGACTGAATTTAGCGAGGACCCTCGATTTCATGGCAGGTGTATAAACTCTGACACGACCTCCCCTCTCCCCCAGGAAGGGCATGGGGAGGACACCCTGAGCCAAGGCCTGGATCCCTCCTCATTCTGATTTGCTCCCCATGAGCTGGAATCTTTAGGATGTGAGGCGCCTGTCTTGCTGGTGAAATAACCGTGAGCCTCAGGAAAATGCCAGCTTCCAGTTCTCTCTGTATGCAAAGCTCTTTGTTGCGTGGGGTTTGCATCACATGCCAGTGGCTTTTTCAGATTTTCAACAGTCTTTGATCCTCAGCAAGGTAAGAACTACTCTGGTATCAGTTTAGTCTGATAATAAGGTTTCGTTTCCTGGGCCTTTTCATTCTCTCCCAATTCTCATTCAAAGATGATCGGAATAATTAACCACTACCAAAATGAGGTGGGGGGGTTTATCTTCATAAAACTGTGTAGATCTCGACTTCACTGCTGTAGATTACATCAGATTCCTCTGAACTACTCTAAATTTTGGGCCAGTTGCTGAGAAGAAAATTATTTTGATGGCGATACATTATAAAATGTATTACACTAATGGACTTTAGACATATTTTGACTCTTGAAAGATTTTCTGGTCTTTAAAACAAAGGGGAAGAACCAGTGAACCCTTCCTTACCTTATCTACTGTCGCAGCAATAAAAGTAGCCCCCTTTTCCATTCCCAAGGGCAGTGCTGCTAACTCACAGGGCGTCAGGAAGCCTGGACTTTCTGCCCTTAATCCCAGAGAGCTGGCGCTTCCCGCTGCTCTGCCGCACAACCACTCTGACGTGTGGTCTGTAGGTGGCCACTCTAGCTCTAGCTGGAGCTCTCACTGGGGGCCAGGTGTCCTTTCCTTACTCCATCCCCCCTCTGCTGTGTCCCCAGATGTGACAGAGATGCATCAAATGTCACTTGTGTCTCACTGAAGAATGAGGGGTTGCTGCTGCTGCTGCTGTTTCTAACAGAGCGCTGAAAGGCAGAGTTGAGGCTATGACTTTAACAAACAAACTTCCTTCCCCCTCCCCAGATCTTTAAGGGTCCCCACCCCCATTCCTTTCACAGAGGTGGCTGAGAGCCTTGTGATGCCTGCTCGCTGCCTCATCAGAGCATTTGTTCCTCTCTGCAGAAGAAGAGTTTTCATCTCTGTCTGTTTTCAGGCTCACGCTGCGGCGTGACACCCATTACAGCTGGCTCCCCCTCCAGGCATCATCCGGACATCTCTCAACTCGAGGAGTCTGCTTACCATTCCACTGAGGTGCTGATGGCTACCCAAGTCCTAGGATGCTCCGGACTGACCCAGTAATCTTTCCCAGTCTGCCTGTCCTCCAGCCTCCAGCCTGCCTTTTTCTCTCGCTCAGAACTCTCTGCACTTGCCCTTCAGGCCCCTGCTCTTGGCTCATGGCCACATTGGCCGCCTTGATGCTCACCCAGCACAGACACACTGCAGGCCTGTGCTGCTGCCACTGAGGAACAGGCAGTGCCCGGGCCTTTCACACACACTTTTCTACACTCCGCAGGTTTGGGTCAAATGGGTTCACACCTGCCGGGACAGCCCCTCTGCTTATGTTCCTAGTCCCCTGCTCTGCTCTAGTCCTCTCTGTAGCTCTTATCTCAAGTCATTTTACACATACTGGACTGTCTCTGATGGCCACTGCCGTGTCCGTGACACCGGGAACAGTGCTTGTCACTAAGCGTTTGGTGAATGAAAGCATGACAGAATGGAACTGGAATTACATTTAGAAATGCCATTTACCACGCGAGTGCAGGCTCTGTGATCTCAGTGGAAAACTGACCCTCCGAGGATGGGCCTCTTTGTATTTTAGTGAGGAGAGGTCCTTCATCTGACATCGGCAGCCACCTCAGACCACCTAAAGAAATACGGAAGCTTGGACTGCAGGGACAACTGTGTCTGCTTCCATGGTGACCTGTGTCTAAAGGCACCTGGAGGGGGTGCTGGCTGGGGAAGGCCCACTGAGGTGGGGCCAGCAAAGACAAAGGCATGGGGCCGTTGGTTGTGTTGGGTTTTATGTTCGATTATAATTACTCTGAAGATAATATCCAAATATAAAAGTGGTTGAGAATAAGTTTTAGAGGTAATGCTAAGGCTCACTGTCATTCTGCCACAATGACACTGTATCTAATTTCTTAATGGATCATTTTTATAGGGTCCAGAACTGAGATAAACTTTCAAAAAGTGGTGAAAATTTATCACGTCAGAGGCAGGAAAGAGCCCCTAGATTGTCTGTTTTTCCCTTGATATTCAAAGGTCAGCACCATTTATCATTATATTATGTGACAAAATGTTATTTTATGATAAAAATTAAGGTCATAAAATGGTGAAAAACAGAGCCTTTGTTCCCTCGAGGTGACTGGCTGCCTGTGACTGCGAACAGAAGCGGCAGACTGTCCACGTGGCTCCGCCTGTTCCAGTGGACCGGGTCTGCAGCACCACGTGTGTGGATCCTGCTGGAGTCCGGGGAAAACTGAGATTGCTGTGCAGACTCCCCTCCGCTCTGCTCCGCTCCGCTCCAGGCCGGCCTCCGCGGCATGCTGAGTGGGAGGCAGGGCCGCAGGCCATGCAGAGAAGTCCCAGGGGAGGCGGATGATTCAGCTCATCCTCAGTCCTGCTGAGAGAGACCGGCACTTGGCCTGCAGGCTTCACCCAACACCCACGCGCGGGACACACGGGAAGCGCGATAGTTTTTCCTCCAACAGCAAAACAATGGTTGCTCACCTTTCCTCCTCTATTCTGCAAGCCCAAGCTGACTTGCCAGTAAGGGAATCATTTCTTGTTCAATTTGTAAAGGATTATATGTTGGCATGTCTAATTCATGTTCCTCATCACATCGCCTTTCATTTTACTGTACTTTAGCAGCTGAAGTCTGGGGTCTCCATACACATGCTCTTGGGAAAAAAGAGACTAAGGCAAGCAAAGCAAAGCAGAAATAACATTGTTCTACTCATTTCCCTTCCTCTCTCTCAAATAGCCTGGTGCCCACGAGGAGATGCCACTTAATCCCTGCAGCCTTATCTTATATCCCCACCCAGACTGTGGCGTTCCTTGTCTGCGGTTACGGTTCAACCCCCTCCACACTGCTCCTGGCTTGAGAGCACAGCACACTGTGCGCTTAGGTGGGCGCTGGGCTACCGCTCACTCACAGGTGCTTGTCTTCCTCTTCCTCTGCCATTACACCTGCGAGGCAGAAATCACGATTTCCATTTTACAGGTGAGGAAGTGGAGGGGCAAGGGGTTAAGCCCTTCTCCCGCCATCAGAGTTACTAAGTTCCGGATGTGGACTTCAGACAGAAGTCTGTGATCCTTGTCGTGACTATGCAGCCAGTTCCAATGGCAATGTCAGCTAATCCAGTAGCTTTTAGGAGAGATGGCCGATGAGACTAAAACATGGTGGAATGAGTGAGCCCTCGCAGTTTCCTTCCTAAGTAAGCTTTCAAATCAGCTTTTCCCCCATTCCTATCACCATGGTTCTATTTCTAATTCCTTCTTAATGGGCTTTGTGTTTTCAGACTTCTTCTGTCAAATGTGCTGTCCCCACAGATGCCAGGCGTATCTTTCAGATGTAAATCTGATGTACTGTTCCTTCCTTCAAGTCCTCTCATATTTCCCTTCACCTACAGAGCAGTTTTCAAACTGTCGTTACAGGTGCTTTAGGGATGCTGCAAATGCTGAATCACGATTTTAGTTTAAATCAGCTTTAATGTTCTATCTACTTTTAAATGACCTAATGTGTTTTCATAAAATTTATTTGAACCCCTTAAAGTTGGTGTGGGGTTAAGAGTCCAGCCACTAGGGGCAAGTCAGGGACACTAACCCCCCCTAATGAGAACAGGGGCCATGTTATGCCAGTGAACTTGTATCTCTACAAAAGACTTTTCATCCACACAACAAATCATAAATCTCTTCTTCCCTCAAAGTGTGTAGTGCTGTAAAACAAAACAAAAAAAGTAAATCAATAAAATATCCCACAACTTTCACTGGTACTTGTGAGGCAGAATAGGTTACAAACCAGGAAAGGGAGAGAAGGGAGACATGTCTCGCTCATTAATTCAGCAGTCACGAGCCTGGTCACGTAAGGTTGCCAGGTGTTCCGAAAATCACAAGAGAGACCAGGGTAGCGCAGGAGGAGGGGAGCCTTTGAAATTCTGTGTGCATTATTTCCACTAAGAAAGGGAGCCTTTGAAACTGTATGTTGATCCCAAGGTCCGGAGAAGGGAGGAGGAAGACGCTAGAAGCTGCCTGCAGGCACAAAATCTCTAAAATCCCAATAGGCGGGGCACTCATAGCTGGGTTCCCGCTTGCAGCTTTGTGCTCAAGAGTGTTTCATAAATGAACTTGCTCTCTCGTTTCCACTGTACGATTTGTCTCTCGCCTGATTTCATCTGCTTCAAGTGAGACAAGAACTGAGGAGGGAGACCCCTAAGTCTGGTCTCCCCAGTAACAGTAGTGGCCTATCTTTGTTAAATACTTTAAAACTGGCACAGGCTAAGTGCACAAACCAATCAGTCCTGTTGCAAATTATCATCATTGACTGGATTATTCTGAATTCTCAATTCTTTTTGATGGATATGGGCACTTTTTGATTTTTAGAGATAGCTCAGGTCTATGGGTTTTCTGCCATCCAACTATTGCCACCATAGAAAGGGTTAGAGTGAAGGTGAGTCCTGGGCTGATTTCTACCACTCATAGAACCATCTATTAGCAAGAAATTATAAAATATTGGGCTGTTACTTATGAAAACTTGGAGCCCTAGCTCCCTGTCTTACTTTATGTAAAGTCTACAAAAAACATGTGCTAAAGTCAAACATGACACTCTTCAGTGACACTTCTGGTTTGGGAAAAGAACTGTTCCTCTCATTACTTGCTACAGAGGGTCTACTTCCTAACATGTAGGGCGCTGGGCCCAATGGATTCTTAAAAAGGTAGACTTCTTAGCACTTTCCTGTTAATTGACAGGTTGGCAACTTTTAAGATCCAGTACATTTGATTTACCTCCTTTGCTGATGAAGAGAGTGTCAGCAGTTATAGTGGCTCCTTTTGGATCATGACTTCCTGAATCATGGACTTCTATGTGACAACTACACCTGAAGCTGTTATCTAACCACCTCTAAGACACACAGTGAGACTGAACTGTACACCAGCCTAAGCTGAAACAAGTGGGATCCAGACACTCGCTGTTGCAGCATGGAGGTCATCTTCAGATGTGGGGCCTGGGGACCTAGGGATGGGAGGGGCTCTCCCTGACCCCCAAACACAATCTGAGTCTTTGAGGACAAGGCTGGGCAGAGGATGGGAGGCAATCAGTAATCACATTTAAATTTGAGTTTTCATGAGCTATTTTATTATATATCCCAAACTGTCCATGTTCAAGTCTTTAAAGATACATTGCAGTCCATAAATAAGACCTCACTCACTGGCCAAGCGAAATTCCTAAAGCTGACTGTCCCTGTAACTACCAGCTTTAACCCCAATAATAGGTGACCACTGGTCTTTACTGGGAATGAGTGGCTTGTCTTTTATCTATGTATTTTAAAAATCTGTAATGTGTCTTTCAGGATTGTCTGGTTGGGAAAATCAAAGAAGGATATTGAAGAAAAATAAAAATAATATAGTAATAGGAAATATTTCTTCACAAAACATCCAAGTTATTTTTATTTTATGACATTTTTGACATCCATTAGTTACTGCTCTTCATTGATGAGTAACCAATGGTATCTAGTTAAGAATGATGTGCAACTTGAAAAATTCTAGAAGTTATTTTCAGTGTGTGCACATTTTTTGACCTTCATGCAAATGTAGTTGATATCGATGTTGGTCCCCAGACCCGGGGGTAAGTGTAGCATGTAGTCTGCAAACTGCACTTGGCCCTGGTGCCGGCTTTACTTACCTTGGGGCTCTGTTATCGAATCCCACTGCTCCCTGCTCTTTTACATCTGAAATGGGGTCTGCAGGTGCCTCTTGTCTGGGGTGGGGTGAGAGTAAAGGAACTGAATGTGAAGTGCTGTGACTATTGCCTGGCCCACAGTGTTTGAAATGGAGATTTTTTTTTCCACATCTAAACTCCACACTCTGCTCTGAGGACCTACCCTGAGTTGCCTTGCCCAGGGATGTTTGAGTCTTTCAGAGGACTGAAAGTTTCAGGAATGGCCCCTCCTGAATGCCTGTGTTGGTAATAACTGGTGTGCTGCCCCTCCCGAGTAGCCGCTTGTCTGCCCTTGTGCCAACCCCTGGCCGCCTTCTATTTTGGCAGGAGGAGATGGAGCAGCTCCCCCCATCTTCTGTCCTGGGAACACTAAGGTATGGAAAGAACAGATGTGGAACCTCTACTGCTCACAGAATGCACAACACCCCCACTCCCTTGTGGGGTTCCAGGGAAATCCTCCACTCTCTCATTTCTTGGGCTGACTTCCACTTTCCAAATTTTGGCATCATCTTGTCTCATTATCAGCCCTGCTGCTTGTCCTAACCCACTCCTTCTCCCTGTCCCCAGACCGGGGCTCTGTTCAGAAGAGTTCATGCCAGGGTGGGCCCAGAATGGCCCCGGAGAGTGCTGGAGTGCCCCGTGGTGGAGAGTGTGTCCTGAAGCACAGGACCCTTCCTGGCTGACTGTCCCTGCTGAAGGCAGGCCTGCCGCTCCTCCTGGTCTGGGAACTTGAAGGATTTCTTCGTCCCTGTGCATTTTCCACATGGTTTTCCATCCCTTGTCAATTCTGTTTGCCCCCACACCTTCCCATCATTTCTTCGTTTTAAACATTCAGATTTTCTTTACTTGCTAATGAAACATTTTAAGTCCATAGAAACATGTTGCTTACTGAAAGAATCCCCCTCCCATCACTGATAAACATGAAGCAACTATTTAGATGTTCCTGGGGTGGGCACTGGGGAGGCCGCCCTAAACGGCTGTCAGCATCACACCTCTGGCAACTGCAGCTCAGGCTCCTCTCTGTCCATCCAGGTCCCAGGACAATGCTTCTCGTGCCACTTCTGTTTGATAAACATTTAATGACTATTTGCAAAAAATTATCTCTATGAGTTAAGGCTTTTTTTCTGGCTAATGGGCCACTAAAATTACATTTAGGAATGTTATATACTGGTGTTCAGATTTTGCAGGTTTATGAAAGCTGCCTCTTTGCACTTGAAGCCGAACTGTATAGGTTGATGTCGCCAACTGTGGCTCGTGCAATTATACTGATGACGGTCTGTTTTTTCGTGTTTTTAGATACTGGATCTCCAGGTAGCTACTGTTTGAATAAGGCTTATTCTACTTCAAAAGCTCAAAAATCTATGCCCTGCAGAATATGCTTCCGGTGATTTTGCAGAGTTCCTAGGCCTGCAGGACCTGGGCCCTGTTAACCTGGAGCCAGGAGTCTGCCTGGGGATGACTGGGTTTGTGAACGGGTAACTTTGCTCTTACTGGTCCTGTCCCTCCTCCCGTATGATGTGCTGGTTCTGCCCCCAGCCTATGTTGTTCTCTCCTGCCCTGGGATTGGTTAATACCTGCTCTCCTGCCCTGGGATTGGCTAAGGACAGACTGAGGAGCAGCCCCTCCACACATGGCCACGTGGATGCAGAGGGCCCCTCCTGCACCACCCACACGCGCAGAGATGCGGTCCTTGCCGGGGACTCGCACTGATTTCCCGCGGGCTGTCCTGTCTGCTGGAATGCTCCTTGACGCAGAGAAACCACAATGCTCCGCCTGAACAGACGTTATGATTTATAACGAGAAACATATGTGGGTATTCGTGTCCGTTTTTGGCACAGAGCAGCCAACCCCCTTGTGCTGTCCCAAGTGATAAGAGCACTAGGAGCATCTCTTGTTCTAATATTTGGACTCTTCCCTGCCCCCCTTCCTGACACATGCCTCCTGGAACCCTGGTCTTTTCCAGGGCAGTAGGCGTGGCTTTTGATCTAATGAGGGGACCCTAGGTGGCCGCTGGATGGGGCTGGTCACCAGTGGCATTAGTGCTGGGTCACGCCTATGTGATGAAGCCTCCATAAACTCCCCCGTGGTATAGGGTTCTGAGAGCTGCCCGGTGGGCAGGCATGTCGGGGGACTGGTGGAGGGACTCAGGGCGGGTGGCTAGGTGCCTGGCCCCATGCACCGCTTCCGTCAAAGGTTCATCTGCATTCTTTATCATATCGTATAAACGTGTACACACTCAGTGAACCGTTTTCCTATGCTCTGCGAGCCCCCTTCAAACTGATCAAGGAGGGGTTTGTGGGGAGACTTCGATTTAGAGCTGACGTGTCAGAAGCACAGGTGACAACCAGGACCTCAGCTGGCACCTGACAAAGGGGCAGCCTTGCGAGCCTGCACTGACACCCTGTGGGGTCTGACTCCGGGTCAGAGCTGGGGTGAGCTGTGGGACACCCAGCTGGCTGGTGACAGGGAGATCCGCCCCGCCCCCTTCTGCACACAACGGAACACCCTCCTTTTACAGTCTGTGAATGTTCATTTGTCCCAGTGTTTGTGTGTGTATTCAAGCAGCTGAACGTCAAGCTTCCTACCTTTTTGTGTGGATACAGGCAGAAAACAAAGAAATGGGAACATGTTTGACAGTGTCTCACTTGGCCTCTCCAGCTCCTTTTGTCTTCCCAAGTCTGAGGGGTTTGCAACAATTTCCTCCGACTCCGTTAGCGCTGAGCGGCACCAGTGACGACCCACCTGGACACTGTGGTTTGTTTCCCTTTTTAAACCGCAGCTTTTGTTTGTCGTGCTGTTTATTTTGTGCTGTTTTTGCCCATGTGTGTATCTGGAAGCTTGTAGCATTTCAATTTTATTTTAAAAGTCAAAATGTCTAACAGGATTTGTACATGTGTGTTTCCCAAAAATGTTTTCTTCAACAGTAAAAGTGTGTCATATATAATTTGCTCAACTATTGATACACATCCTTTTTCTTTCAGTAAGCTTTTTTAGTGGATGTTGCCTTGCCTACATATATTTTATCTTTTCTCCATGTTTTATCTTTTCACCTTTCCATCCTTCGAATACGGGTGGGATTCACAAGTTTAGTTTCTAGAAATATCCGTATTTGGAATTACCGAGCTCTCAGTTTCTCAGTCATGATTCTTCTTTCCAAGAACCCTTCTCGTAGTCTGATCGGTTCTCTTTCTTTGCAACTTGCTCTGGTTTCCAATCGCTGCAGTTCTCTTGGGCCTCACTGAGAGAATACTTATTCTATAGTTTTCAAGTTCTCTCTAAATTCTTTCACTAAGTCTGTGTTTGTTTGTGGGTTTTTATCATTTCTGACTGCCATGTTTCCCGTGTGCCCAGGGCTATACACTGATTGCTCACCTTTTTAAAAACGAAAGGGCAATTCCTAGTGTTGGAGCCACCACTGGTTCCTCCAGGGTTTCTGAGGCCTGGGCGTGATTTCTGTGCCAGGTGCCGGGGCCACCAGTCGCAGCTCTGGCCGTGCGTGGTCTGTGTCTGTGGGCACCCTGGGGTGCTGGTGGAGACAGAGTGTTCAGCATCCAACTACTCTGGCTTCAAACGTCAGGTGGAGATCCCGGAGAAATAATTCTTTTCCTAAAGTTTCCTAAAGTCAATTGACTCTAAATGACTTTGATTGACTTCATTTCTCAGCCATTTGCATGAAAAGGAAACTATGTACTGAGTTCATACAGAAATTATACATGGAAATTTTTATTAGGAACACCAAGCAATATATCTTCAGAATCAAGATGCATTGAAGTTTTAGCAATATCAGAAATATCGTTGCATAAGTAACCCATTGACACTTCAGGGTCCCTCGTATGTCTACTTATTAACTCATCTTAGGTATGTGAGTATTTATAATTTCAGTGAATTTTGTGGTCTCTCTCTGGGACATGAAATTCATCCCCACTGACTAAATTAAGGTTCTTTAGTTAAAAATTTAGCAACTGAAGAATTTCCCTCTACCTCTTCAGGTACATATTTTTTTCCAATCAAGTCTGTGTCATGTGTGATGCACATTTCTTCTTAAAATATCCCCTGAATTATAGTTCATAGTTATGTTGAATGCAGTGTTTTTCCATTATACATGCTAACTGGTTAAAATGGTATATGAGAAATATTTGATGTTTCTTATAACCATTTGTAAGTGTTTGTCTTACACATGTTCCCAAATTTCTATGAGGTTTCAGGTAACCTGATTATATTTTTCACTTAAATGGGACATATTTAAAACACATAAAATGATATGACAAGCATTTGTACCCAACTCTTAAACATAATATTTAGGTATACCCATTTTGAGTATTTGAAGATACTATCTAACTATAAGGAAATAAGTACAGTAAAACCCCCTGTAAATACTCGTCCTCAATCCTGTGCCCTTCACTCTCCGAAGAAACAACGATCAGGAAGTAACGGACTATTCTTCCCCTGTGTGGTTTACTTATTACCTATGCATTTCCGTACACAAGGCACACTGTTATTTCAGATGGTGTAAATTTGGCATAAATTATAAAAATTTGGGTATACTTCACTGGTTTCTAAATGTTTTCCACATGGTCAATCCTGATTCATTGGGTGAAAAAAAAAACAGAGGACAACAACTTGAAGGAGTTTCCATAACACACTGTGGGCATTTAAAAACACACACAAACCATCAAACAAAAATGGCTATAATACAGAGATTAAAACATCATAAAATTATTCAAATATTAACCTGCAATTGGTTTTAATACATGATATTTATAACTGTATAATATTTCCCTATTTGGCTATTTTATTAGATTTACCATCCTTCTGCCATCATATAGCAAATTACATAGTCACACAGAGCATCACAATGAGTCTCCATGCAGGTGGATTTTTATGTCTATCTTTAATTATTTCTTTATGATAGATCTGCATATTGGAAACATGTCTGACATAGATGTTTCTTAAAAAAAGGTTTTTTCCACATCAGTTGCCCTCCATACAAGTTGCGCTGTTGCTCTCTGCCACCAGCAGAGAGTGGAGGCAGTTGGTTTACTTCAGCCAGTGTTCTCTGGAGAAACAGAGCCAAAGCTTCTATCTTTATAGCTGTATCTGCATTTACACCCAAACATAACAGATTTCTTGTATGGAATTGGCAAGCTAGGAACCCAAGAGGTCCAAGTCCAAGTCCAGTGGCCTGTAAACCTACCTCAGTGCTGACGGTGTGAGTTACCACCCAGAAGTGGGCACAGCAGAGACCCCACCCTCATCTGAGAGCTGGAAAATACGGAAGTCCCTACTCCAGTGTCAGGAAGGAAGATCTTCCCCTGCTCAGCTGTTCGGCGCTACTCTGGCCTTCAACTGGCCATGTGAGGCCCACTTGCATTTGGAGGGCAATGTGCTCTCCTCAGTCTGCTGAGCAATGCAAACCTTATCCAGAAACAGCCTCTCAAATAAACATCCAAATACTGTCGGCCCAGGTGTGTGGACACCCCATGGCCCAGTGAGGTCGATACATAAAGTATCACAAGGACTACGTTTTTTACTACTTTATGAACTCCTATCTCCCGTGTATTATCATGTCTCATATGGATACCCACTGAACATTTTTCAAGCAACATGTCATGATTACTATTCATCAAATGGAGAAAAATTGCAAACATCACTCAGAAGAAAATCTTAAAGACCAAGTATGACTTCTATTCCTTGGAGTCTTCTTTTTATGTACTCTGTGCTCTTAATTTTAGAGGTAAAAAAACTTATCAGGGACATTCTTGTCCATAGTCTAAAGACTGTAAATAAAAAGATTTATTTCTTTTGAATAAACCTCAGCCCACAAGGCAGGCTGGACACACTTGAACGTGAGCACAGACGGGTTTGGATTTGATCCCTGACCCTGCCACTTTAGCCAATTGTCAGAGAGGTGTAATAAATGTTTCTTGAATGAATAAATGAGTCAATATAACTTAGCTTTCTATTTTAGATTACATTTTAAATGTTGTAGAAATTAGATAAACTTTAATGTGAATATACACAGAGATCCTGGCAGACAGTAATGGCTCGATAACTGGGCACAGTAAGTGTTGCTATGGCGGTGCTGGCTTTTATTGCTCCGGAGCTGACATTGGCCTTTCGACCATTTGTTTAGACGAGAATATCTGTGTTGATCTGAATTTCTGGGGATGCTGACACTCCACTCATGAGAAATTAAAAACTATACCTATAAGGTATTCCACATCAATAACCATCACATACTTTAGCACTTAAAATTTTTTTTCTGATAATGATAGAAAGAAAAGATGATATATGATCTAAAGTGTTTTCACAACTTATATACAGGCTTTAAAATAAAATAGGTCTATTTTAGCCATATACATAAATATATATACACACATATATATGTGTATATATATGTGTATGTATATATATATATATATATGGATGGATTTAAATGATATGCTTGACAAATAATTTAGTTAATATAGGAGGTACAGAAAATGTAGGAACAAAGGGAAGAAATGGATCATTGTAAAAAATTATCAAAAATGAGATAACCAGAATGATAGCATTTTCTTAGAAGTAAGACATCTATTTCTTCTGCCCTTGGCCCAAACCATTATGAATTCTAATCCTCCTGGGGCTCGACACTTGTCAGGTGGGAGCTGCAAGACTGAATACACCAGTGCATAACAGCCAGACCACTTATGAAAAGAAAACTCTGCTCCGCAACCTGTAGCAGCCAGCCCAGGAAGCTGGACCACAGCCTCTAGCAATGAGCCCCAGATGGGAGTAAACGATGACTACCAGCTTCCTGGATTTTTGCTCCCACTTCTGACTTAGGACCAAACAAAGGAAGTCAAACAGGCTCCCCTAACCAGTCACTTCTACTTAGCCCACCTCCAGCTTCCACCTGGCAACAGCCCTCCCATCAGGTAAACCCGAGACCTTCCATTTTTTCCACTCTTAAAGTTTCCCTGGCTCTTCTGCCTGCTTTCTGAGTCTCAACTGAGCCCAAGGACGGTGACTGCCTTTCTTGCTATAGGAAGCTCTGAAAAAAGCCTTTGCCTGTTCTCACTCAGGTGGTCTTTGTTTATTTTCACTGAAGAAGTAGTTTCATATGGAGGATCATATAAAATCATTTTGCATAAAGAATCATATGATCATGCAACATAAGGAGTTTCAAACCGTCTGACGGTAATGTTAATTAGTTACCACCTTGTGATTTGTTTGCCTTGTTTTTATGATGGCCTGGTTATTTTATTGCTCCCCTTAAACTGCACTAACTGTCCTGTGTAGTAGCTGGAGTGGCAAGTGTATTAGCTGCTAAGCTCCCATCCATTGCCAGCAGTATAGTTAATATTACAGTAATAATCTCAGAGATAGCTTCTCATGTATAAGGCGTGGATTGTGATAACTTTACCTGGGGAAGTTAATGTTTAATGGGCACTTCCAACAGCTGGCCGTGTTTAGTTTGTGCACTGCTTTCAGAAAGCCTTTGAAGAAAGAGAGTGCTTTAAAGGCATATGATTGCCCAGATATCAAAGTCCTGGGCTATCAGCAGGACACATGTTCACAATTACTCCTTAACAGATGAAACGGCTAGCTAACTCATTTTTA
>PVKM010037845.1:0-14310 GCA_004027735.1 Carollia perspicillata | reverse complement strand
AGAGGGGAGAGGGGAGGGAATTTCAGGGAAAAAGGGAGGGGATTATAGGAACAAGTATAAAGGGCACATGGACAAAAACTAAGGGGGGAGGAAAGGGGAGGGAGGTGGGGAGCACTGGGGGGTGGTCTGGGATGGGAGTAAAAGACAGAAAACTGTACTGAAAAACAATTAAAATTAAAAAAAATAATTAAAAATAAAAAGAAAAAAAGAAAATTATACTGTAAAAAAAAAAGAAAGAAAAAAGGAAAAAGGACCTTGGACATGTACGACAATGTGTTGATGTGGGGAGGAGGGAGGTGGGTAATGTTGGAAGAGGTTATAAGTAAGATAAATGATATAGGAAAATACAATTAAAATGTTTAAATAAAAATAAAAATAAAATGGGTAGGTTAATAAAAATATTTAATGAAAAAATCACAAATTAAGTGACCTCTCTCTCAGGAATTAGAATCTAAATTCAGCCCTGGCTGATGTAGCTCAGTGGATTGAGCGCTGGCCTGTGAACCAAACAACCATCGTTCGGTTCCCAGTCAGGGCACATGCCTGGGCTGCAGGCCAGTTCCCAGCAGGGGACACATGAGAGGCAACCATACATTGATATTTCTCTCCCTCTCTCCTTCCCTTCCCCTCTAAAGATAAATAAATAAAATATTTTTTAAAAAAAAGAATCTAAATTCAGCACATGAGGAAAATTTGCATATGGTCAAAACCATTTAGAAGACCAACATACATTTTTTCACATCCTACTTATTTACATTTTACTCTTCTCTATGATCTTGAGGTTATTTATATCACTTTGTCAGTATTGTGGGAATACTATATCACGGTGTGTTACTATGCATTTCTTCCCAACTGTGGCCCATGACATCATGTTGGTAACTTGGAATCAGTTATAGTGAGGGTATTTACAGCCTAGAAATCTGTAAATGCCACACATCATGGCTTGGTTAACTGTTTTGTTGGTTGCCTCGACTTGAGGAAGTCATGGAGAAAATGTGAATAATGCCTATTAAACTTACAGTATGCTGTTAAATTGATTTGAGAAAATTCTAGTATTTACAACTATCATCTAATTCACCAAGGAAGTCAGTCATGTTGTTGATGAGCAACTGAAGTTCTTACATGGTTTTATTATTTCATGTTCTTTTTACTTGTTAATAAAAAGGCAAATATCAACCAACATTCAGTTAGACTCATTTGTCAGTCACAACTATAGGTTGACTATGAATACAAGGATTCAGCAGAAATAAAAAAACATTGTGTGGGTTCATTGGCTATATTGATTTATAATGAAAGTATTGCACAATTTGTTATTATTGATAATTTGGTGCCATATATCTTTTATTAATATATTTTATTGATTATCCTATAACACTCGTCCCAATTTTTCCCCTTTGCCCTTCTCCACCTGGTCCCCCACTTCCCTCTGACAAGCCCCTCCTTAGTTCATGTCCATGGGTTATGCATATAAGTTCTTTGGCTACTCCATTTCCTATACTGTTCTTCACATCACCCTGTCTATTCTGTACCTACTATTTGTACTTTTAAATCCCTGCACATTTTCACCCTTTCTCCCTCTTTCCCCTCAATTAATAGCTCTCCAAATGATCAACATATCTATGATACTGCTTCTCTTTGCTTGTTTGCTTAGTTTGCTTTTTAGATTCAAACGTTGCCAGTTGTGAATTCATTGTCATTTTAATGTTCACAGTTTTTATCTTTTTCTTAAATAATTCCCTTTAACATTTCATATAATGAGGGCTTGGTGATGATGAACTCCTTTAACTTGACCTTATCTGGGAAGTGTTTTAGCTTCCTTTTTATTCTAAGTGATGGCTTTGCCAGACAGAGTAATCTAGGTCATAGGTCTTTGCTTTTCATTACTTTGAATACTTCTTGCCAATCACTTCTAGCCTGCAAAGTTTCTTTTGAGAAATCTGCTGATAGTATTATGGGAACTCTTTCATAGGTAACTGTTTGCTTTTCTCTTGCTGCTTTTAAGATTCTCTTTATCTTTAACCTTTGGCATTTTCATTATGATGTGTCTTGGTGTGGTTCCCTTTGGGTCCAACTTCTTTGGGACTCTCTGTTCTTCCTGGACCTGTATGTCTATTTCCTTCACTAAATTAGGAAAGTCTTCATTATTTTTCAAATATGTTTTCAATGTCTTGCTCTGTCTCTTCTTCTCTGGCACCTTCATGATTCCAAATTTGGTACGTTGAAGTTGTCCCAGAGGCTCCTTAATCTATCCTTGTTTGTTTGTTTGTATTCTTTTTTCTTCTTGCTGTTCTGATTGAATGTTTTTTTTTCTTCCTTATGTTCCAAATCATTGATTTGCTTCACCCACTCCACTGTTGGTTCCTTGTAATTTTTTCTTTATTTCTGCCTGAGTCCTTTTTATGCTGTTGCAGTACCCAGTGAGTCCCTTGAGCATCCTAAAAAACAGTGTTTTGAACTCTGCATCTGATAGATTGGTTATCTCTATTTTGTTTAGTTCTTTTTTCTGGGGTTTTGCTCTATTCTTTCATTTGAGCCATATTTCTTTGTCTCCTCAATTAGGCAGCCTCCCTGTGTTTGTTTCTACATATTAAATAGAGTTGTCTTAGTAGTATGGCCTATTGTAGAAAAATGCTGCTGTAAGTTGGATGGGGCAGAGCCTTATGTAATCACCAGGGTGGGGCAACCTGTGTGAACCATGTTGATGGATTCTCAAATATGGCATAGCTGCTCTGTGGGTCTGTGTGGAAGGGGGCTCAGAAAGGGGACAATGACACAGCATGTGGTCTGGATTTTTGTCCTGGAGGAAGCTGTCCCCTGGCACTTGCCCTAATGTCAGACGATTCAGTTTCTCTCCATATGCCACTGATGCCCTCCCAGCTGCTTCCCTGGTGCTAGAGCCGAGAGGGAGTGAGTCTGCATAAGTCCTAAGTCCTGTAAGAGGAGATGCCTGAGAATCCCAGCTTCTTCTGCTGCCCTAACCCCCACTGGTTTTTATAGCCAGAAATTATGGGGACTTATCTTTCTGACACTGGAATACAGGGCTGTGTGGCCTGTTATGGGGCTGAGATCCCTCACTCCAGAGGTATCCCTCTCAATTTCTGTCAACCACAAATAAAGGTGGGACTGCCCATTCTGCATTTCTGTGCATCTCCATATGCCCCTCTCCTACCTGGATGAATGTGACTTCTTTAATTCCTTGGTTGTTGAATTCCCATACAGCTCAATTTTCTGACAATTCTGAGTGATACTTGTTTTGTAGTTGTGTCTTGGTGTGGTCCATTTGGGGTCCAACTTGTTTGGGACTCTGTGCTTCCTGGACTTGTATGTCTATTTCCTTTGCCAAATTAGGGAAGTTCCTTCATTATTTTTTCAAATTAAGTTTTCAATTTCTTGCCCTTCTCCTTCTTCTACATCCTTATGATTTGGAAGTTGGCACTTTTGAAGATAACCTAGAGTCTTCTTATCCTCTCTTCATTTTTTTTTTAAATTTTTGTTTCTTTATTCTATACTTTTTTACTGTTTATTTCTTCCTTATGTTCCAAATCATGGATTTGAACTGCAGCTTCCTTTCCTTAACTGCTGGTTCCCTCTGCATTGTTCTTTATTTCACTGAGTGTAACCTTCATTTCTTCCCCTATAAATTTGCCATACTCAATGATTTCACTGAGCAAATCCTGATGCAGTGTTTTGAAGTCTGCATCTGATAGGTTGGCTATCTCCATTTCACTTAGTTCTTTTTCTGGAGTTTTGATCTGTTCCTTCATTTGGACCACATTTCTTTTGTCTCCTCAATTTGGAAGCCTCCCTGTGTTTGTTTCTGTGTATTTGGCAGCCTCCCTCTGTTTGTTTCTGTGTATTAAGCAAAGCTGCTTTGACTCCCTGTCTTGGTGCACATACTATATTGTAAGGGGTGAAGCCTTCGGTATTCACCAGGGCAGGGCAACCCACTTCACTGCTTTGTGGTGCTGTATATAAGGGAAGGGTCAGAGAGGGAACAATGTTGCTTGCTCAGCACTCACCCCATTTCCAGTCACTTCACCACATGCAACTTGCACCCCTCTAGCTGTTGCCCTGGTAGTGCTTCCTAGAGTGGGTGGGTTTGCATACATTGTAGGACAATGAGGACCCTTTAAGTGGGCTCTCCTGAGAGACTAGCAGTGCCTTCTACCATGCTAACCTTCACTGGTTTTCACAGCCAGAAGTTATGAAGCTTCATTTTCCCAGCAATAGAACACCGAGTTGCACTTTCTGGCCTAGAGCTAGATCACTCACTCCCCAGGTATCCCTCCTGTTTTTTATCTGCCACACATGAGTGCGAGACTGCCCATTCAGCCAGTCACCACAGCAGGCACACTGCCACTACAATTCATACTCTCAACCCTGGCTCCCCATCTCTGACCCTCCTACCTGTCTGGATGAATTTTTCTTTTTTAAATCCTTAGTTGTCAGACTAAGTTGATACAGTCGATTTTCTGGCAATTCTGTGTTTTGTTTTGTTTTGTTTTGTTTTGTTTTGTTTTGTTTTGAGGTTAGTTGTGATCCTTCTTATGGTTGTGCAAGGAAGTGAAGTGTGTCTACCTATGCCTCCATCTTGGCTGTAAGTCCCAATTTGTACTTCTTAATCCTTTTACTTTTTTCACCCATCCTTCTGAGCCCCCTCCCATCTGCCAACTGTCAAAATATTCTGTATCTATGAGTCTGTTTCTTTTCTTCTTGATTATATTTTTATAGTTACTTGTTGATGGATATGTATTTATTGCCATTTTGTTTATATGTTTTATCTTTATTTTTTTTTTATTAAAGAGATCCTTTAACATTTCATGTAAACTGGTTTGGTATTGATGAACTCCTTTAGCTTTTCTTGTCTGGGAAGCTCTCTATATGCCCTCAGATTCTAAATAATAGCTTTGCTGGACAGAGTAATCTTGATTGTAGGCCCTTGGTTTTCACCACTTTAAATTTTCTTGCCAATCCCTTCTGGTCTGCAAAATTTCTGTTGAGAAATCAGCTGACAGTCTTAAGAGAGCTCTCTTGTAGGTAACTAACTGCTTTACTCTTGCTGCTTTTAAGATTCCCTTTTTATCTTTAACCTTCTGCAGTTTAATTATGTGTCTTGGTGTGCGCCTCTTTGGATTGACCTTTTTTGAGACTCTCTGTGCTTCCTAGACTTTTATGTCTATTTCCCCCATGTTAGGGAAGTTTTCTGTCAGTATTCTTTTAAATAGGATTTCAATTTCTTGCTTTCTCTCTTCTCCTTCCAATACACCTATGATGTGAATGTTGGCACCCTTGAAGTTTTTCCAGAGGCTCCTTATGCTATCCTGAGTTTTTTGTCTTTTTTTTTTCTGTTCTGATGGAGTGTGTTTGCTTCCTTATATTCCAAATCACTGATTTGATTCTCATCTTCATCTATTCTACTGTTAATTCCCTGTAAATTATTATTTCAGTTAGTGTACCCTTCATTTCTGATTGGTTCTCTGTTATACTTTCCATGACCTTTTTTATGTTGTTGAAGTTCTCATTAACTTCATCTACTCTTGCCTTGCATTCGCTGACCATCTTATAACCAGTGTTTTGAACTCTGCATGTAGTAGAGTGCTTGTCTCCATTTTGTTTCGTTCTTTTTCTGGAGTTATGTCCTACTCTTTCACTGGAACTTGTCTTCTCATTTTGGCAGCCTCCCTGTGTTTGTGTCTATTAGGTAGAGCTGCTACATCTCCCAGTTTGGTATAGGCTACTATGTAGTAAGTGTATTTTAGGTTTAGTGGCACAGCCTGCCAATAACCCCAAATGGCACTCTAGGTACACCTTCATTCAGTATGGGCTGTGTACACCTTCTTGTAGTTGAACTTCTACTGCTGTTGGTTTGTCAATGAGAGGGATTTATCCCCAGGTCGATCATCTACAAGGTTTGGCCACAAATATCATGGAAGATCAGCTGTGTAGGGGTTCAATCCACACAGCAGGACTTACTTCAGTGGGGCTATGGTGCACACTGGGTTCACCCCTTGAGTTTGTCCCTTGTGGAGAGGTTTGGATGGTACTTCAATGTGGTCTCAAGCTATACACTAGGTGTGCTGCCTCTGGGGCCTCTCAGGAGGTCCAGGCCAAGGTCAGTCACAGGTTGTGTTCTGCCTAGGGCCACTGAGCATTAGCCACAAAGTGATCTTCAGATAACTGCTACTTTTACTGGGCATGAATGTGCCCAGGAAAGGCAAAGCTGCTAATAAAGCCAGCTGTTGCTAGTGCTAGACCTGGGGCCACTTAATGAGAGTCACAGGGCACACTGAGGCCAGATGCTACTTGTTTGGGAGATTTTAGGAAGTCTGAAGCATGAGCCAAAACAGGATGTTTGTATGGAAAAGTGCTGGAAACAGCTTGTGTGGGCCTGAAAGTTGGGTGGGGTGGGGTCTCAAGGAATCACCAGAGTGGGGCAAAGTGTAAGCCACATTGATAGACACTTGGATATAGCGTCCAGCTACTGGCTCTGTGGACATAGGACTCAGCAAAGGAACAATGCCCTTTGCCAGCACTATGTCCGGAGAAAGCTACCCCTCCAGCTCTGCCCGAATGCCAGATAATCCAGTTTATCCCATTTGTCCCAGGTGCTTTCTGAGGTACTGCCCCAGTGCTGGAATGAAGAGAGAATGCGTCCAAGTAAGTCCATGCATGGGCCCTTTAAGAGGAACTTCCTGGGACTCCAGAGCCCTCTGTTTCACACAGTCACTATCCCTAATGGTATGATACAGACAGAAATTATAAGGACTTCTCTGTCTGGCACTGGCATGCTGGGCTGGAGGTGTGGTGTGGCACTAGGATTCCTCATTCCTCAGAGGGGACCTCTGCAGCTGAGATAACCCTCCTGATTTTTATACACCACAGGTAAATGTGGGACCAGCCTGTTCAAGCCTCACCCTTCCTACTGGTCTAAATGTGGCTTATTCTTCATGTCTTTAGTTGTAGGACATCCATTTAGCTCAATTTCAGATGGCTCTGAGTGACAGTTGTTCTGTAGTTCAGTTGTAATTTTGATGTGGTTTTTGAAGGGTGTGAGTATTGTATTTATCTATGATATCATCTTGACTGGAACTCTATACAATTTGTTTTCAATAAATATAGAGCCAGCCCTCCATATACCGAGGTTTTGCAACCAGATTCAAAACCTATGTTTTGGAAAACTATGTTTTCTATCCACAGTTGGAATTATGCTGATACAGAGGGCTGACTGTATGCACTGTTCTATACTATTTTATACAAAGGACTTGAACATCCTTAGATTTTGGTATCTGCAAGGAGTCCTGGAACCAATCCCACGTGGATACTAAGTGACAATATAGTTTAGTTTTTAGGGAGTCAAGAGTTATATGTGGATTTTCTACTGAGCAAGGGTCTGTGCCTTTAATCCCTGCCTTATTCAAGGGTCACCTATAGTTATAAATGTTTTACATTTTGTATCCCCTATATACCCATCAAGAGGAACAATTCAATAGTATGGATTTGCAATGTTCATTTATTTATTAATTCAAAAAATGAAGATATAATTAATCCAATCTCTTAAAACTTGTAGTATTTAGTAAAAACTGAACAGCATGAAAAACAATTGATATTTTTGGCTTAATAAAATTCAAAATAAAATAAGTAATAAGTACCACATGCTAACCTACTGCACCACTAGGTCTTGTGGACTTGTACAACAGTGTGGTGACTGTGGGGTGGAGAGGGGTATCAGGGAACTAAATGGTAATGGAAAATACTAAATATTTTTAATATTTAATAAAATATTAAATTTAATTAAAATATTAAATAAGAATAAAATAAGAAATAGAAAAGAAAATTATATGTGTATATGTATACTTGTATATGTGTTTGTGTATGTATGTAGTTATTCCTCACATAATGTGAATGACAGCTGATAAAACAGGTGTTATTACTGCTGGAAAATTATAAGAAAATAAAATTTGCTGAAGCAGTCCTCTATTAAAGGTATAGGGCTCACCAAAGTTACTGGTAACTATATGATGCTAAACAGGGCCAAAAGCCAGAATCTACATGCTAAAAGAAAGATAAAGGCATCAAGAAGCTTCATATAGACTATGACCTACCACTCACTCAGTAACACCTAGATTACAGAAATAGTGAAAAATTTGGTAATTCCCTAATTGACAGAGATTGTACCAAAAAAATTAAATATCCTCTTTTTTTCCTTAATAGTTTATTAACTTCAAAGTACCTATAATTCCCTACTCTACATCTCTTTTCTTGGTGAGTCCAACCAAAAGTGATCATAGGTGAATTACTAAATCATACAATGCCTCATTTTCAATAACAGAAATTAATTCATAGTATAAAGATGTTTGTAGATCCACGTCCCATCTCCCAATTAGAATATTTACTACTCACTTTTATTCATGTATATCTCTTAATATAAAATAAAAATAATAAATTGCTATATTGTAAGAAAGGGGAAAGTTATTTTATTTTTGTAATTAAATTTATTGAGGGTCATACAGGTTTCAAGTATATATTCTATGGTACATGATCTTTATATTATATTGTGTACTCACCAGCCAAAGGCAAATCATCTTCCATCACCATATATTTGTTCCCCTTTACCCTTTTCTATCTCCAGCCCCTTCCCGCTGGTAACCACCATAATGTTATCTGTCTCTGTCTATGAGTTTCAGTTTTATATCATACATATGAGTGAAATCATATGGTTCTTACCTTTTTCTAACTTATTTAATTAAGCATAATATTCTCAAGGTCCATGCATGTCGTCACAAATGGCAGTATTTCATATTTTCTAATGACTGAGTAGTATTGCATTGTGTATATGTACCATATTTTCTTTATCTAATCCTCTATCGAAGGACACTTCGGTTGTCTCCATATTTTGGCCACCATGAATAATGATGCAATGAATATAGGGGTGCATAAATCTTTGTAAATAAGTGTTTTCACGTTTTGGGCAGAGATACCCAGATTTCTAGGTCATATGGTAACTCTATTCTTAGTTTTTTGAGGAACTGCCATACTGTTTTCCATAGTGGTTGTACCAGTTTACAGTCCCATCAGCAGTGAATGTGGGTTCCTTTTTCTCCACAACCTCTCCAACATTTGTTACTACCTGTCTTGTTGATAATAGCCATTCTAACAGGTGTGAGGTGGTATCTCACTGTAGTTTTGATTTGCCTTTCCCTAATAGCTAGAGAAGTTGAACACTTTTTCACATATCTGATAGCCCTTTGTATGTCTTCTTGAGAGGTGTCTGTCCTCTCCCCCTTTTTTAATTGCATTGTTTGTTTGGTGTTGAGTTGTATGATTTCTTTATATATGTTGAATATTAACACACTGTCATAGCTGTTTGCAAATATCAGATCCCATTTGGTTGGTTGCCTTTTTGTTTTGTTGGTTTCTTTTGTACTTCAGAAGATATATATATATAGATAGATTATATATATATATATAGCTTCATTTTTTTCATTTATTTATTCATTTATTTTTGCTTTTACTTTTTTGGCTTTAAATTCATAAAATGTTCTCTAAAACCCAAGTCCATAAGTTTAGTATCTCTGTGTTCTTCTATGTATTTTATTTTTTTCAGATCTTATATTTAGGTCTTTGATCCATTTTTAGTAATTTTTGTACAATAGGACAAACTGTAATCTAGTTTCATTCTTTTGAATGTGGCTTTCCTCTTTTCCCAGCACCATTTTTTTAAGATTTTATTTATTTATTTTAGAGATGGGAATGGAGAAAGAGAGGGAGAGAAACATCAGTGTGCAAGAGATACATCAATTGGCTGCCTCTGGCTCACCTCCAACTGCGGGCATGGCCCACAACTCAAGCATGTACCCTGACTGGGAATCGAACCTGTGACATTTTGGTTCACAGGCCAGCACTCAATCCATTGAGCCACACCAGCCAGGGCCAGCAGTACCATTTATTGAAGAGGCTTTCTTTTCTCCATTGTATGTTTTGGGGTCCTTTGTCAAATGTTATTTGCCCATATACCTGTTGTTTTATTTCTGGGCTCTCAATTCTATTCCATTGGTCTGTGTGCCTCTTCTTTACAAACACCACACTGTTTTGATTATTGTAGCTCTGTAGTATAATTTGAAGTTAAGTAGTGTGATTCCTCCAGCTTTGTTCTTTTTTTTTTCCCCTCAGGATTACTTTAGTTATGCAGAGTCTTTTGTGGTTCCATACAAATCTGATTTTTGTTCTATTTCTTTAAAAAGTGACATTGGCAAGTTGATGTGAATTCCATTAAATCTGTACATTGTTTTGGAGAATATGGACATTTTAACTTTCTTGATTATTCCAATCTATGAATGCAGAATATCTTTCCTGTGTCTTTTTCAATCTAATAATGCTTTGTAATTTTAAATATACCACATCCTTTGTTAATTCCTAAGTATTTTATTGTTTTGGTTGCAATTGCAAAAATAATTGTTTTTCATTTCTTTTTCTGAAGTTTCATTGTTAGTATATAGAAAAGCAGTGGACTTTTGTACATTGGTTTTGTATCCTACAACTTTACTAAATTTGTTTATTGTTTCTAATATTTTTTGTAGGGTCTTTAAGGTTTTTTATGTACAGAATCATGTCATCTGCAAAAAGTGACACTTTTACTTCTTCCTTCCCAATGTGGATGTCTTTTGCTTCTTCCTCTTGCCTAATTTCTCTGGTTAGGGTTTCCAGAACTTTTTAAAATAAGAGTAGTGAGAGTGGGTATCCTTGTCTTGTTCATGATTTTAGAGGAAAAGCTTTCAGTGTTTTACCATTGAGTATGATATTGGCTGAGGGTTTGTCATAGATGGCCTTTATTATGTTGAGGTACTTTCCTTCTATACCCATTTTATTGAGTGTTTTAATCATAAATAGACATTGTATCTTATCAAATGCATTTCCTGCATCTATTAATAAGATCATATGATCATATGATTTTAAGTTTGTTTTGTTAATGTGATGTATTACATTGATTGATTTGCATATGTTGAATCACCTTGTGCCCCTGGAATGAACCCCACTTGATTATGATGTATTATAATTTTAATGTATTTGATTTGCCAGTATTTTGTTTAGGATTTTTCATCCATATTTTTCAGAACTATTGGTCTATAGCTTTGTATGTGTGTTATCTGATACCACTAGGTATTGGTATCAGAGTTATGTTGGTCTCATGAAATGTGTTAGGAAGTACTGCCTCTTCTTCAATTTTTTGGAAGAGTTTGAGGACAGGTATGAAATCTTTTAATGTTTGGTAGAATTCACTAGTGAAGCCATCTGGTCCTAGACTTATACTTTTTGGAAGATTTTTTATGGTTGTTTCAATTTCCTCATTGTTTATTGGTCTATTTAGATTTTCCAATTCATCATGATTCAGTCTATGAAGGTTACATATTTCTAGGAACTTATCCATTTGTTTTAGGTTATTGAATTTGTGGCATGTAGTCTTTTATAATATTCTGATATGATCCTTAATATATCTGTTATGTCTGTGGTAATATCTCTTTCATTTCTGATTTTGTTGTTATGAATCTTTCCTCTTTTTTCTTTAGTGAGTCTAGCTAGGGGGTTGTCACTTTTATTAATCTTTTTGAAGGACCAATTCTTTGTTGTATTAATTTTTTATATAGTCTTTTCGTTCCCTCATTCAATTCTGCTCTAATTTTTATTATTTCCTTTCTTCTGCTGACTTTGGGTTGCCTTTGTTCTTTTTCTAGCTCTTTATGATGTAATGTTAGGTTGTTAACTTGTGTTTTCTCTTGTTTCTTTAAATAGGCCTGCAATGATATAAACTTCCCTCTTATTACTGCTTTTCTAGATCCCAGAAGTTTTGATATGTCATATCAGCATTCTCATTTGTCTCTATATATCATGTGATCAAACATTTTATTTCTCCTTTGACCCAATCATTTTTATTAGTATGTTGTTTAATGTCTACATATTTGTAGATTTCTTTAGTTTCTGTTTTCAGTTCATTTCTCATTACAAAGGATTGTGGTCAGAGAATATGGCTGGTATAATTTCAATCTTCTTGAATGTGTTGAGGCTAGTTTTGTAAGCCAGCATGCAGTATATCCTTGAGACTGTTCCATGTCCGCTGAAGAAGAATGTACAATTGGATGTTCTGTAGATGTCAGATATTTCCATTTAGTCTATCATTTAAGGCTTAGATTTTGTTGTTGATTTCCTGTTTGGATAACCCATCTAGAGCTATCAATGGCATATAAAGGTGCTCAATTATGGTTGTGTTTTAGTCTCTCCCTTTAGTTCTGAGAGTAGTTGCTTTATAAAATTTGTTGCTCTTGATGTGGTGTTCTCCTTGTCATTATAAAGTATCTATCTTTGTCTCTTGTTACCTTGGTTATCTTGAAATCTACTTTGTCACATAATATGGCTACACCTGCTTTTCTATGGATGTTATTTGCTTGGAGAATTATTTTCCACCCTTTCACTTTGAATCTGCCTTTGTCTTTGCAGATTAGCTGTGCTTCCTGAAGGCAGCATATAGCTGGGTTTTATTTTTTGACCCAGTCTTCTATTCTGTGCCTCATTATTGGTGAATTCAGTCTATTTACATTTAGGGTAATTATTAATGTATAACAATTTCCTATAGCCATTTTATCTTTTGTTTTCTGGTAGCTTTGTGCCTTGATTTGTTCTTTTCCTTCATGTTTCTCTCTGTTGTTTTTGTTTGATGGTATTCTATACTTATTTCCTCTGTTTCCTTTTTTGTATGGTATGTGTCTCAGTTTCGGATTTTTTGTGTGTGGTTACCACTAGATTTATGAAAAAAAGGTTTCACTTGAACAACAATTATAATAAAATTTTTAAAAAATGTTTCATATGTACAGTAGTCTTTTTTCTTTTGAATGTATCTGATCTCCATCCTTTTTTTGTAAATTCAGATCTTTTCGTGTTCTTGTTATCATAAATTATCCCTGGTTATGCTGTAATTTTGTTGGTGATCTTATATGTAGATATGTGACCTTCTGTTCTTTGTTTCAGGTACAATAACCTCCCTGAGTTATTTCCTGCAATGGAGGTCTTCTGGCAATGATTTCCCTTAGCTTCTGTATGCCTGAAAAAGCCTTTATTTTGTCTTCATTTTAAAGGATAATTTTGCTGGATATGTTGTTCTTGGCCTGTAACTTCTCTCTTTCAGTAGTTTGAATATTTGGTTCCACTCTCTTCTGGCTTATATAGTTTCTACTGAGAAGTCCATTGATAACCTAATCAGCTTTATTTCAGAGGTTACTTTCTTCTTCTTCTTCTTTTTCCTTTTTTTTTCTTGGCAGCCTTGAGCATTCTTTCTTTGTCATTAATTTTTAACTGTTAATACAACATGTATTGGAGAAGTCTTCTTTGGATTGAGATAACTAAGTGTTCTGTTTGCTTCTTGAATTTAAGGATCTAGTTCTTTCCATGGGTTTGGGAAGTTCTCAACTGTTTGAATAGACTTTCCATTCCCTTTTTCCTCACTTCTTCTGTTATGTCTATTACCCTTATATTGTTCTTTCTGATGGAGATATACAGTTCTCATAGAGCTCTTCCACTTTTTTTTATGTTCAGGTCTCTGTCTTCCTCCCTCTGTGTCACTCCTAGGTTTCTATCTTCGATATCACTAATCCTTTCCTCCATTTGGTTTGCTCTATTTGCTGTGCTTGCTAGTTTATTCTTTTTGTTGTTGTTGTTCAAGTACAGTTACATTTTCCCCTCACTACTCCTCCCCACCCTACCCATCCCCACCTCCCACCCTAGTCCTAACCCCCTTTGGTTTTGTCCATATGTCCTTTATATATGTTCCTTGACAACCATTCCTCCCTTTATCCCCCCGTTACCCCCCTCCCTGATTAACCTTTTATTGAATTCTTCATCTCCAGAACTTCTGTTTGGTTCTTTTTTAATGTTTCAATTTCTTTGGTGAAATATATGTTTTCTTAATTGTTTTCTTATCTCACTAAATTACCTGTCTGCATTCTCTTGCATATACTTGAACATATTCAGAACTGCAATATTGAATTCTCTGTCATTTATGTCATATATTTGTGTGTCTTTAAATTTGTTTTCTGGAGATTTTTCAGTTTTCCTTTCAATCAGCCTCTCTATCTTGGTTATTGATGGTATTTAATGAATTCCTTCTCTGTCCAGGCATCAATGTATAAGTGGCACTTCCCTAGCAGATTAATACAAAAGAGATCTTTCTATTATTTTCCATTAGGTGGTGCTGAATCACAAGTTTTCTTACTTCTGTGAGATCCCATGTTGGCTCATAGTCACTGGCTGCCATCAGTATAGCTG
>PVKM010037844.1:0-14310 GCA_004027735.1 Carollia perspicillata | reverse complement strand
GTTACCTACAAAGGAGTTCCCATCAGACTGTCAGCTGATTTCTCAAAAGAGACCTTACAGGCAAGAAGGGGCTGGAAAGAAGTATTCCAAGTCATGAAACACAAGGACCTACATCCAAGACTGCTCTATCCAGCAAAACTTTCATTCAGAATGGATGGGCAGATAAAGTGCTTCTCAGATAAGATCGAGTTCAAGGAGTTCATCATCACCAAGCCCTTACTATATGAAATGTTAAAGGGACTTACCTAAGAAAAAGAAGATAAAAATATGAACAGTAAAAGGACAGCAAATTCAGTTATTAACATCCACACCTAAAACAAAAGCAGACTAAGCAGTCACCTAAAACAGGAGCAGAGCCACAGGAATGGAGGTCACATGGAAGGTTAGCAACAGGGGAGTAGGAGGAGAGGGTGGGGAGGAGGTACAGAGAATAAGTAGCATAGACGGTGGGGAGGAAATAGACAGGGAGAGGGCAAGAGTAGTGTGGGAAATGTAGAAGCTAAAGAACTTATGACACATGGACATGAACTAAAGAGGGGGAGTGTGGGTGGGAGGGAGTGTGCAGGGTGGAGGGGAATGAAGGGGGGAAATGGGAGAACTGTAATGGCATAATCAATAAAATATATATATTTAAAAAAATAAATGGGCAAACCCACAGAAATGGGAAATAGATTAGTGATTACCTAGGGAAAGAGTGGAAAGAAAGGGTTAATGGACACAAGGATTTTGGGAGAGGGTTGATGAAAATGTTCTAAAATTAGAATATTGTAATGACTATGTAACTGTTAAGTATAGTAAAATCCACTGACTTTCACACATTAAAGAGGTGAACATGAAGGTCAAAATAATGTATCTATAAAGCTGTTTCCAAAACAGAAACATCAGACCGTGAAAAGCTTTTTTTCCATATAGTTACCTCAACAGATTAGAGAACCCTTTCTAATGAGATCAAAACCTTACGTGGATGTGTGGGCCAGTCTGCCTTGGCTTTTACTAAAGGTCACTGGCTATGGCTCTAAAGTTGAAAATCATGAAAAATGCATGCTTTTAAAAAAATCAACATCAATCTACTACAGAATGAACCTTCTAAATACATTAAAAGATACATGAACACCACCACCTTCACGGACCAAGATAACAATAAAAATGACGCACACTGTTACCTGTTGGAAGAGCTCGAGCTCTCTGGATAAGAAGAGGCATTACTGGAACAGGAACTAAATGAAGGGGAGGAATTTGACATGGTAACGAGAGGTAGATTTATTTTTTTATCTCCACCTATTGGCACAGAAATGAGTATGTTTGCAAGTTGCTTAATAATTGTTAATAACCCTGAAAGCTTCACTGTTCTAGAAATTGTCTTCTGTGACTCACACAATGTAAAGGTACTGCTTGACACACCAGCAATAACATTTGAGTAACACAGAAAAGCATAAAATAACAGCAGCAATAATGAACATTAATATCACTTTAGACCTATATCTGCTCCTTCAAAATGAATATACACTTTAGGTTCTTGATTATTAGTTGAGAAAAATTAAGTCCCAAGCGTGGTGTTTGGCTCCGGTGTGCTGGCCTGCCAGGGGAGACGCGATGGGGGCCCTATTCTAGACAACCGCGTCTCCGCGGCCCGGGAAACAAACAGGACGGGCATTGTCATGTCCGCGCTGCAACTGAAATCAGAAAGACTTTAAAAACTGGTCAGAGTCACATGATGAGAAACATGCAACAAGACTGGAATCCAGAAACGTTCCATCAATGTACCATGCTACCTCTTGATTTCCTTTTACCCCACTGCATTAGTATATGCTTGCTGGCAAAGATGTTAGCAGCATGCACTTTTCAAACCTCTTAGAAATTTCTCGAATTCGGCTTACTAATACTATTAAGCTATGAACATATTTACCCAGAAATGGTCATATCTACCTTACTATTTAAGTGAAATACTTAAAAATAAACTGCAAGTCATCACAAATGATTGTGTAGACAATGCAGTTCTAAAGGATAACAGTCTCCATTAGGAGAATGACACAGTCCAAGGTTGTTGTTGCTATTTATTCCTTTTTAAAAAATTAGAAATATAGACCTAATGGTTTAATTCTTCAGTGTCCTATCATTACTCAGCGATGCACCACCTGACAACTGAGAATTACATCATGAAACTCACAGTATTACTTGGAAGTCTGTTACCCTATGGTGCCAACATGCCACCATGCTCTGGACAAAACTGTGAGGTTTGTCCCATACTGTTTCTTAAAAGAAGGAAGATATTGCCAGGCCTGCACTGGAGATTTGAAGTAACTAATTCATGGAATTTAAATGTTTCTTTTACATTATGGTATAGAATACACATAACATACAAGTTACCATTTAAACCTATTTTAACTGTTCAGTTTGGTAGCATTAAGTACATTCACACCGTGGTACAACCAATTTACAGCACCTTCACCTTGCAAAACTAAAACTAAACGCATCAAACAACAACTGCATCCCCCCTCCCCTTCTCCTAAATCCCTCCCAATCCCAGTTACTTTATCAGTTCTAACAGATCTTTTTGTGTGTGGAATCTTTGGGGTTTTCTACATACAAGGTCGTGTTATCTGTGAACAGAGATAATTTTTCTTCTTTTTAATGGGGATGTTTTTTGTTTTCTCTTGCCTAACTGAGCTGGCTGGGACTCCTCCTTTTCCCCCTCAGCTTCTGTGGCAGCATTCCTGAGTCTGGACTCTCTGCCTTTCCTCTGCCTGCTTCCTGGGCATTCTCTCTGATCTTCTGTAAGTACTGCCATTCTTTAGGGTTCCGTTCCCGGTTTCTTCTTACATCACATATGCTCTCGGCTTCTGTTTATAAAAAGCCAGTTAAAAAGCCCCCAATTTTATTCACAGCTCAGGGTTCACGCTGTTTGGATTCAAACAATTATCCATCTTCAAGAATATCCCAAAGCCTCCATCAATTTGAACTTGATCTTTCCTCCCAAGACTGCTTCTCTGTGCTCTTAGCTCCCTTCTCCCATTAACTGCACCTCCAGTCAACCACTGTATTAAAACTAATTTTTCCCACTGATCCCCCTCACTGGTAAATAAATACATTTGGATATTTCTTCAATGTTTCTCTCTGCCCCCTTGACACAGCTTTAAAGAAGTGAAAGGAACCCGTCTTTTCTGAAAAGGCTTGGTAAACTCCCACTACACCTCTTCAATTCCAGTCTTGCCAATCTTCAAATGAAATGGAAGTTTATGGAAATGTTCAATAGTTCTCTGTATTTCTCAGTATAAAGTCTGTCCCTTTAAGACTCGTTTCTTTCACTCTCTTCAACACTCACCTATGTAGTACATTCATGCTTTTCTATATGCTATTCTCTTTTTAAAAGCTTTTATTTATTTATTTTCTTTGGGGGAGGAAGGGAAGAAGAAAGAGGGGGGGAGAAACATCAATGGGTGGTTGCCTCTCCCACGCCCCCTTCGCGGGGCCAGGCCCACAACCTAGGCGTTTGCCCTGACTGGGAACTGAACCCACAACCTTGGGTCACAGGCAGCACTCAATCCTCTGAGCCACACCAGCCAGGGCATCTATATGGTATTCTTACCACTGAGATGCCTTTCTGATATTCAGTGGCTTTCAGTTCCAATGGCTGACTGGCGACCCATCCAACACTAGTATGCCTCAAAAACAGTGTTTGAAAATCACGGGCGCAGCTTCCGGAACTCAACTACAGAATGATATAATAGAAAATACACTGAACTTGACACCAGGGCACCAAGTTTCTACTTCTATTTTAAAAAAGGCAAGGAGTTAAAATTGCCCTAGGCCTATTTTATCAATTGTCACATAAAAGTGTTAAACTACATGATCTAACAGCCCATTAATGTTGACAATTCTAGTTTTCCATTTAAGACCATTGAAAATCATTAGGTACTGAAAATAAGCAATAAGGCTAATTTACAGCACTGTTTAACGCCTACAGGTCCATCAACATATATCATTCACACACACAATAAACTATCACACACTATAGACTATAGAATACCTTGTTCTAAGGATTTAGGGATACGGTGTAAATGAGACTGGGAAACTAAACCAGTTAGATATGAAGGCAAAACTGTGTATACGGAAAAAAAAAAGGTCAAACTTAAAATCACCAAAAGGAGGGCTACCTAGAGTGACTGAATGACCTGGGGTGATGTAACAATTCCAAAGCAAGCAAAACCTTAAGATCAGGATTTTCATGGCTTTTATGCATCGAAAGGTTTCAATGTAAATGAACTGTTTTCTAATTTGAGTCTTTTCTCCCCATGGCCATTGGAGTTACTCTCCCCTGCTTCTGAGTTTCGTTGTCATTTGCTTTTAAACCTCAAGCAAATGCCTCCTCTTTGTTACTTGGGGAGGTGTGACAGATAAAATCAGCGGAAACTTCTGATTGACCACAAACAGGCTTCAGGCGATAACGAGTTGCTAGCAGTTAGGGCTTCGTTAGATTTCTCCCGCTCTACAGCTCCGTCCCCGTCCCCTGCGGCGCACGCCCGGCTCCAGGCAGCGCGTCTAGGGAGTGGTCGGCGTCACCCGCCACCGCCACCGTGAGTCGAGTCCTGTTGCCTTGACAGAGGCGAGGACTGCTTAAGCACAGCCTATTTGGTTTGGTTCACGTTTTCGTGAGAAGTAGCTGGCGGGACCAGCAGCGACGCGACGACCCCACGCCCGCTCCACACCCCTCGGGAGCGCGCACCGGGGCTCGAGCGTGGAACGGGTAACCGCTGGAATAACGGACTCGGCTGCCGGGGACCCCTAAGGCTTGGGGGACAGCCCGGGTCCGGAAGGCACCTGGCCTGCCCGCTCCCTCTCGAGCCCCGGCGCAGCAGGTGGACACAGCAGTTTCAAGAGGACCCAACGGACCCGAGGTGGCATCAACACTCGCCGCCGGGGCTGACTTTTCTCCTCCCAAGGCCGAGAGAGACCGCCCACGAACTCACTCGCTGCACCCCATCTCTGAACTCCGCGCCCGCCCGCTCACCCGGCGCCAACCGGTTCGGCCTGGCGGGGCGCCAAAGAAAGGGGTGCGGCCCAGGACCCCCCGCCCTGGGGGAAGGAGCAAGGACTCTGGCTCCTCGCCCCAGCCGCCGCGCAAAGGGCAGCGGGAGAGTGGCCTACTGCTCACGCACCTGTCTTGCGGGACCGTTTCCGGCAGTGGCAGCTTATATGTTCGAGTCGCTGCCACTTGGTCCCCGCGTCTCCCTAGACCAACACCGCCCGCAGCTGCCGGGCAGCGACTCCTCACCGCGCATGCGTGTGCGGTGGCGGCGGGAGGAGGCGGCGGCCGGAGGCGCGAGCCAAGCGCTCAACCGCCCGGGGCTGCGCGGCGAGGCGCGTCCGGCGCTGAGGCCGCCTCTGCTGCTTCCCGGGCCCGGGGGGTGTGGACCCGGCTCCTGGGTCGGCAGGGTCGGCAGGCAAGGAATCCCGGGTTATTAGTCCTGCGACTTTTCCCTCCCGCAGAGCGCCCGCGGAACCCCCACTCTGCGAACAGTAGGGCTCTGCCTCTGGGCGCATATAACTGGGTCCTGAGTTCCTTGTAAATCGTGTTTCTGAACGGCGTCCATTTGGTGCCCCGTGCTTCTCCTAGAGTTCTGTAGGTGATGAGAAGTCACCGTGGTCAGCAGTAAGACTTCCTATTTCGTGTTTGTGTGAGAGATATTAAACGTTAACATAATAAATACATTACTGTATGTTTCTTTGCGAAATACTCCTTAGACTCATTCATATTGCATGCTCTGTTAACAAATTTCCTAGCAGAATCCTAATTGACTCTTGGACTCCTGTATAAAATCCAGGTTGTGATATGTTATTTTCTTAGTGGCTTGGGACTCTACGTTTCATGTTGTATTTATAATTATCATAAATGATATATAGAGCTGTGGCTTTCTTTTCGTGCTATCATCAGGATTAGGTATTCATGTTATACCTACTCATTAAATTAATACGTAAATTTTTCAGTATTTCCTGTATTCTGAAACAATTTTAAAATACTGGGAATGCCTGCTTTCTAAAAGGTTACATGAATCTCCCTGTGCGGTGATCTAGGTGTGGTACATCTTTGTGCTTTTTGTTACTTCTCACAAACTTCATTTCTAGGAGTACTGATTGGTTTAAGCTTCCTGTCTCCACTCACATCAATTGGAGTAAACTGCATTTTCCTAAGAAATCACTCATTTTATCTGGCTTTTTTTTTAAAGAAAGAAAACAATTATCAGCAAAACAAAATCCTATCAGCTCCCATAAACTTACTCATAATTCTTTGCCTTTGACTGGCTATTAATATCCACACACCACCTAAAAATGTATGCCAAGATAATTAAGGGGAAAAAAACATAAGAAGATGGTTTGCAAGAGGCAATGCCTGCCTGGATTTAACTCCAGTTATTTGGTCATGATGGTTGCAATTCTGCTGGAGGCTGGAAGTCCACATAGAAGTCCACAAGAAACCCCAAAATATTTTATGCACCTAAGTTAGTAGAGAGTATCTCTCTCCCTTCTACCCACGAGTGTGACCACATTTATTACTACTATAATTAGTAATAGTGCCATATTACTATTTACTTCAACAGTAAATAGTGCAGATGGTGGTGGTTTATCTCAATACCTGAGAGACATTGGCAACAGAGAATTTCACTTATGTTTCAGTGTTTGCAGAGCTTCTATTCACTTGGGGGGGGGAGGGTATTTAAGAAAAAAAGAAATCACTAAATCTGGTCTGAATGTGGTTTCTACAAACTTAACAGCTATATTGATTCAGAGGCTTTTACACATCATTTGCCTTCATATGAAGAAAAAGTGATTTTTAAAAAGCAAAATCAGTATGAATGCTCTAAAGCAAATGCCCAAACCAGACAATGAGCACTATTTCTCTGCTATACCCTAGCTGAGTGTTAGGGTCCCCCACACCCCACCTTCCTCCAGCCACAGGCCAGAGACCACCAGTGCCGAGTGAGATCCTCCAACACCCAATGAGCATTAGGGAGTAGTGGGGATGGGGACGGAAGCCGGGACATTAGGAACATTTTTCTAGAAATGCTTTGTGCTAACCGCCAAAACAATTATTCTGTAATCATTTCATTCAGGACAGCAGTATTGGGTTGGATCTCCAAGGCTGTCTTTTAACTTTTTTTCCCTTCTAGTGTCTGCCACTCTCAAATGCCTCTTTCTGAAGGCCAAAGCAGCATTCCCTTGGAATCATCTAAACTTCTCAGTAACATTCAGTGACATATCGGAGAGTGTCCTTTAATACTGCAGAGTGTTTCGGTTTATGGCCCAACCCTTCAGCTATTTTGTTTGAGTCTCGGATGGTAGGCTAAGAAGTCAAAGTAAACACCATTTCAGAGAATGTTACCATCTCTTCTAGAAATGCTGTACCTGGACTTAGCTTTCATTGTTCATATTAGTCTGGAATATGCTCTGGCAAATTTAATTTTAAAAATTCAAAATTTTAAGTCCAACTTAATTTTTTCTAACATACATGTAATTACTTTTTTCTCCTCCCCCGCCCACCAGCTCTGATATATAACTTCCTGTAAAAGGAGAGAATGAAATGGACACATATGGATGGTTCATCTTTCAGGTTCTCTTTATGCATTGGTATGTGATACACTTCCCACTGAGGTGCATGCGTGAAATTTTGGCTCTTAAGGATAAAATAGCAGTATGAATTCAGATTTTCATATTTGATGAAGGATAAAAAAACTTGATTATTTCTGACAATAAACTAAAACTCAATAGAATAACAAAAGAATAGGTTTTAATAGACTCCTATAAGAAACTGATGGATCAAGCAGACAAACACTAGTAAGGACTTAAAAGACTTGAACAAGTAAATGTAAAAGCCTGCAATAAATGAGCCCTGTACCCCATAAACAGGGATATTTTAAGGAGACATTTTTAGAGCACAAAACTAACATTTATAAAAACAAATGAATGCAACACATTTTAAAGGGGCTCCTTTAAAATGCATACAGACTATACATACTTTTCAAGTTTGTATGAAACTTAAGTCGTAACAATTCTCAAATTTTATTACACAAAATTCTCTAATAACAATGTAATTAAATAAGCAATCAACAATAAAAGATGGCAAAACCCCACGCACATTTTTAAAAACCCCACGCACATTCCCAAATAACCCCTAAGAGAAAGTATGAAATATATATATATATATATATATATATATATATATATATATATATATCTCAAGATGCTTGGTAATCAGCTCAAATGGCATTTAGGGGTAAGTTCATAGTTTTAAATGCATTTATTGAAAAGACAAGAAGATATTATGGGCTGTCAGACCCTCGCTTGTTTCCATTCGTGCTTTCTGTTTCTTTAGATGTCCTAACAAAGTGACCAAGAGCAAACAGCAATTCACACAGAACCTGTCTGGGACAATGTCAAGTTTCTGAACTTTTAGCTATTTATTGAGATTATATGAGAGCATCACTATTATAGGACAGCATCACTAAGTCAACAAAATACATTTCTTAATTTTTAAAAACTTCCCTGACTTTACTGTTTTATATTAAATTATAACACTAAAGGTACAAACATCATAAATAAACGATCTAATTTTTCTTGACCTAGGAGGTAGTTTAATACTGTCAGTTTCACTAGTTTGTTCATTGCTTTCTTCTTCTCTATATAATTATATACTTTCAATATTACAACGTCTGAAAGATGCCATTAGAAAGCACGGTTTCCGAGGTTCCAAGGTATGGAGCTTTTTCTTGTTATGGTCATTAGCCTCATATTTCTGGAAACTCAAATAATCATAGGGATGCAATAGACATAGGGATGCATATATTCTTTCAAATGGAAGCAACCCAAGTGCCCATCAATAGACAAGTGGATAAAAGAAGCCCTGGTACATACATGTAATGTAATATTTATTACACAGCCATAAAAAAGAATGACATTTTAGCATTTGCAACAGCACGGGCGTACCTAGAGGGGATTATTGTAAGTGAAATAAGTCAGAGAAAGAGAAATACCATTGGATTTACATGTGGAATCTGAACAACAGTATTAATGAGTAAGAAAAACAGAAACAGACTCAGACACAGAGAACAGACTGATGGCTGCCAGACGGGAGGGGGTTTGAGGGACTGGGTGAAAAAGGTAAACAGATTAAAAAAGTGCAGATTGCAGTTACAAAATGGTCGTGGGGGTGTAAAGGACAGCACAGGAAACATAGTCAATAATAATTGTAATAACTATGTAGGGGGCCAGTGGGTACTGAAAATATCAGGGGGACCACTTTGTGAAGTATATGATTGTCTAACCACTGTGCTGCATGCCTGAAACCAATACAAAATAATGTTGAATGTAAATTGTAATTGGAAAAAATGAAAAATAATAAATTCATAACATGTAGAAATAAAATATTCACAAGGATGTAATTATTTTCATGACAATTACTTGATAATATTCTTTCCTTCTGATACCACCTGTACCTATTAAGATAAGCTTACATTGGCAAAAGACACAATTCTTAAGATGTACGAAATAATGTCGGTTTGAATTTCGAGGTGTTGGTAAAATGATTGAAAGCAGGCCTGGGAAATCTGTGTTGTTGGACTGTCATCACAGCCGAACAAACTGTTGTGAGTAAGATACAAATATTTTAAACCTCCATTTTATTTTATGTTTATAATTTAAAATATAAATAAAGATTCAGGGTAGGAACATGAAAACACAATAATCTTTGAAAAGTAATATAGGAAAGAAAATGAGAGACTAAATATAAAGTGAGAACTGGAGAAATTATGTTGTGAATATAATATTGATAATACAGTTCCTGTAAAATTAGTTTTGAATTTTTTGTCAAAAGGAAAAAGCAAAAACACAATGGGCCAACGGAATCCTAACAATTCTCTGGCAAAGACGATCTTTTTTCTAACTATTAATTCTAAGAGAAAATAGTCCCAAGTAACTTTACATAAAAAAGAGACACATAAAACGTTAACAATTTTGAAAAAAGTTCAAACGTCCCCTTATGTCATTCTTTAGTACAAGTCAACTTATGCACTGTGGGCATACACTTAACTGCTTCAGTTAAAGCACTACTCCAGCCTCGCCATCACCTCCCACAGCGCAGTGCTTATCCGATTTAGCAACAACAACAAAACAAATGTGTCACACATGCAAAGAAGTCATTACTCTACTGAAATGCAAAGTTAACGGGGAGTCCTTTATTTTATGTGGCAACCCTTCCCCCAACACATGGAAATACTTTGTCCTACGCCCTGCACCACAGGAAACGGAAAATGACTTCTCATGTAGGAGGGAGCAAAAGCAAATTATACAAATTCCATTGTTTGTCAGCTAATGGAATTTTACGATATTATATTTTACTTGGGTTTTCAGAAATTATTAATACTGAAATATTTTAGTTGGTGCTAAAAGAAATTTTGGAAAGTTTGTCATAGATGTAGAACATAAGGTGACAAAGAACATTCAAATTGAAAACAGGCAAAATTTTTAAATTTTAGAAACTAAAACATTATCACAGATGAATTTTGTTTTATTATTTTTGAACTGCAAGGTGGATGAATAGAGATATGCTAAATTTAGTTCTGCTTAATAAGCTATACTTTATCTTATGCTTGAAAAGAATTTGTATGAGATAAAATTTAAGTGGCTAGGGAACAAATATTTACACAAAGGTCGTTTTAACAGGCTGAAAGGAATAAATATTAAGGAAAACATAGTAATATAAGTGTTGGTCCTGGTTAAAGGAAAAAGGATGACATTAATCTCTCTGAGGCCATGTAAATAAATCTTATTTCACTCAATAAAATTAGAAATTCTTAAGAACAAAAATGAACTACCCTAACTCTTAGCTCAAAGTGATGGATGGCTGGACCTCACTGAAATGACAGTAAGTAAATAAAAGAAGTATAACTCCGAACAACGTACAGGATGCAGGGGGCTCTCAGATTTATGGGAGATGCAGAGCTGATGGAGGACTAAGGGCTACAGAGAGGAGGTGAGGAATCTGTGAATAGACACGTGGGGACAGAGGGCACCAACGGAGATGGCCGATTTGGGGGAAGATGGGAGCTAAACTGGGGCGATCCCTGGGGAATGAAACGGGAGTCTGTGTCGGGAGCACCCACAGCCCACACCTGATGGCCAGGACTTGATGGCCCAGGCAACGCACACACACCTAGTCTTCCCGAAGCAAAGCTGGGCGGGCGTCAGCTATGACCAGAGCAGGCTGCGTGCGCACCTGTGCCCAGAACGACGTGCTCTGCACTCTGCATGCTCGTGCCCCTTTACTCAAACCACTGGGGGAGGGGGGCAGATAAAACAACACAAAACAATAGCAACCTAGCCTCTCATACAGGGGTGTCCAACCTGCGGCCCATGGGCCACATGCAGCCCAGGATGGCTGTGAATGTGGCCCGACACAAAATCATAAGTTTACTTAAAACACTATGAGATATTTTTGTGATTATGTGTCACAATGTATTCAATGTGTGGCCCAAGACAACTGTTCTTCTTCTGGTGTTGTGCAGAGACAAGGTTGGACGCCCCTGTGAGTCTAAAACATAGTTTGCAAACCAACAAATTCTACCCATGTGCCAAAACCTCCCGGGAGGCCTCCTTCATCCTTTGCTTTTTAATACAGAAATATGAGGATACGTGAAGTGTGGTGTGCAGGGGAAAAGCAAAAATTTACCCATGTTGCCACCATTCAAAATCGACCAATATTAACATTTTCTATAAGCTCGTTCAAATTCAGATAGCCACGAATCACTACGTACTTGAGACAGCATGCAACGTGACAGAGAAGTACAAGAAAAGAAGAGCAGGTAGGAAAGTGAAAGGTCAAGCCGTAGCCAAGATGAGTGCTCAGACCATATACAGGAGCATTGCACTTCAGAATGAAAAAGGCCAACAGCCCAATTTTTAACATTTGAATATACTTTCACAAGTATATATTTCATAAACATGTGTTTAATTAAAATACATATTTTATTGTTATATTTATATGTACATGAATGTGTACATATAAAGATTATATAAAGATACTCCACATTATTGGTCATTAAAGAAACGTGAATTAAAATCATGATAAGATCGCTGCACTTGCTTTTCCTAGAATTTTATACCAATAGAATCACACAGTGTTGAGTCTTTTGCATCTGACATTTTCTTCAGTTAGCATAATGTGTTAGAGATTCACCCATATTGTTATATTGATCTGAAAAGAACTCAGATTTATTATCTCCAAATTCACTGTATTTATAGTACATGATAAAAAAGGAAATAATGATTGAGTCTTCTAAAACAGAATATTAGAGTATACCAGAAAGCTATTTGCACAAAATTCGAAAATAAACAAGGATATAAAATTAACCAATATCTCATCATTTTCTTATATTAAAATTAATTGTTATACTTACCAGTTTATTATTGAAGGTTTAACTTTAAAAAAATATGATATAGTCTCATAATCCACTGTGAAGAAGGTTGAGAACTAGTCTAATGCTTGTTAGGCACTTTTTTCCAAGAATGACTCTGATCATTTTAAAAGATGTTAGAACTATGAAACTGCTAATAGTAGATATCCTGTTAGAAAGTTAAAAAGTAATTTAAATGTAATCACATATAACATATCACTAGCTTGTTGTGTATTCTTATCTATTTTATGTTGTATGGAGTATAAGAAGAAAGAAGCTATTATTGTAACATGAAAAAATTAGTGATTACATTTACCTGCTGCTTACTCTATCGTGAATTTACGAAGGTAAGGTTAAAGTAGCTTATCTGGCAAAAAACATGTACATATAGCAAATGTAAGAAAAACACCCCATTCTAATAGCACCAGCAAACAGAACGGCACGGACCAATCTCTGCATCGTCTACAGCTGTGTTGCACGTATTTCGATGGTGTTACTTTTTGCATAAAGATTCGTAACAGTTGAATTTCCGTGATTCCAGACACTTGATTGTCTTGTTTAACACTTTTCATTGTGAGTTCCACCTCGCCTGACAGCTGACAGCCTACGTTTACTGAGTCCGCACGACGCTGCAGGCACTGTTCCGGAGAGTGCTGTGGGAGGGACGAATCCACAGCGATGGGGAAGGGACGGAGGAAAGGAGGCAGGTAATAAACGATGGGTGAAAAAAGATGGGAGGGGACAGATTTCAACTGACAACGGGTTAAAGCAACCATCTGCTTCGTTGTGTGTGGAGATGTCAACAGTGTTTCAAATACAGAAGAAGTCCTAAGGACCAGCTCATTTAAATTCCTCGTTTCATAAAAGGCGAAGGGAGCTCAGAGGAGTGGTAGGGCTTGCCCGGCATCACGTGCGCAGGTGACCACACGGCAGGCTAGTTGTTCCGACTCCCAAGTCTTTGCTTCTTTACCCGCCCAAGATGCTAAGTCAACTGTAAACAACACTTTCCAAAAATGGTGGCGAATTTACGAATGACTAAAAACCAAACAATGCTGGATTTTTGTTCATCTAATAAACAGTGACCTGAAATAAGAATGAAAATACATTTGAATTCAATAAATAATGAGGGCTTTTTAAAAAATATATTCTTGTATAATTTTGAATATTAGAGAAATAATAAAATAATTATTTTTTATTATGACTTTTAAATTACTCTTTTAGTCTCACTGTTTGAACTGCACAGCTGGAAACAGCGAGGCTGCGCAGACTGGACTTCTTTAACTGGGAGCGATAACCTGGCTCTTACACAGGTGGCTGGTCCCCACAACGTACGGGGCCGGCAAGAGATGAACTGTGTTGAAACCACCATGTTTCATAGTTTCCCTCATGCTCTTATTACTCCTTTTCTAAGTGATATTTTAGAAGTTCATGAAACATTGTTTCTTTCTCAAATTCCATTCTAAAATCTTACTTTTAAATATCATTCTGTTCCAGGAAATGATGACTGTATACCCACATGCTGGAAAAGAGAAGGTTTATATCGGATACGAATTTGCTTATTTCGTTCTGCACATTTTTCCTGTGGACAAAGAAAAACAACAATCTTTGGTTAAAACCCAAATTGCTCCTTCTTACTGCATTTACTAGTGGCAATTTTCTTATGATGTTAGTTTTTGCCAGGAGTCTATATTGATATTTTTAAATGTAAACAAAACATTTAATTGTTAGCTTTTTCTTCATAAGACTAATAGAACGAAAGAGCCGAGATACAAAAGGGCTTTAATTAAAGCAAGTATCGCCATGAACTCCGTCTTAGAAAATGTCTGCTGTTGCACCAACCACAGCAGTCCCCCCACCTGCACAAGAC